>PVIR01006694.1:0-65029 GCA_004026965.1 Petromus typicus | reverse complement strand
CATGGGTAAAGAGAATATTTGGTTTACTGGAAATTGGAGGTCACCAACACAGAAAACACTTCAAACTAAAATTGACGACATCCTGAATGCAGAGGATATGGATGAATGGAATTAGGGAAAGGTTCAAGTTGTCAAAGGCAGAATTTCTCCCAGGACTGTGAAGTAGAGCAAAAGCTCAGGTTAGAAGTATCTACATGTGAATGCCGGGAAAGAAAGAAACAGAGCAGAGAAAAAGCAGTGAGAGTTTCAAGACTTATCAAAATTAACTAGGGACTTTGTAGTCCTTTGGCAATTAAGAGCATTTTGGTCTATTCAAGATGAAAGCAAATAAAAGGGCAAGAATTTCAGATAAAGAGCAGCCATTCCTTGAAGGCTTTAAAATTTCTGCTTCAAGAAGCTCCACAAACTAACAGGGCCATGAGATGAGTAGAGGCTTTTCCATGTAGTGCCAGGAAGTGTCCTTTCCCTTTCTGAGCAGAGAATGTGAACTTATTATATAAGGTCATTACATTCCTTCCCCTCAAATAAGGAAAAAATGGACACACCTTGCCAAATTGAAATATTAGTGAGTAAAATCTCAAAGAAATAGGGACATCTTGTCTTCTCAGAACAGCTATTGAACAATTTCCTACTTGATGTGCAGCCAACCTCTTCTGAAAAGGTCAAAATCGCAAGAATGTTTGTACGGCTGCTCCTCTCTGCTGATAAAAGAGATGGCTCAATTCATAGCACCACTGAGAATAGACTTGAAATATTTATTGAAGTTCATAGCACTCTGTACAAGTTTTATAGGACAATCCTTCTGTATGTATCACTAGTCAAAAAAGTTATCTGCATATATATTTTCGAATTATTAAGTTTTTCAAAGTTATGAGCTGCTTCATTTTCTTCTGTTAGTTGCATTTACATTCTTAATTAGAAATTTTAATACATGTATTATATTCATTACTAAATTTACATAAGTGAATTAAAATAAGCTAATTTTTTTCTACTAGGACAAAGCACATATCTATGTTTATTTAGCTGCTACTTTCTCCTAAAATTGATTTTTTTGTTTTGTTATATTAAAAGAATTTGTTTTAAAACATTGGTGTAAAGATATACTATACCAGGCATTATTAAAGTTATCATATTAACAAGATAAAATCATTAGCTGTGATTATTTCTGAATTTACCAAAGAACATTATCTTCAGGAGATGCCAATTCATTTGTAATTATCATGAAGTCACATATTTTTCATAAATGATGTGAATAATTGTAGGGTAAACTCATTTTAATTATCAACAAAAGTGTTTTCTTGTTAGGTGCAAAAAAATAATTAAACAGTGCCTTTGAACCTCCGTGGCTGCTAGAAGTAGTTTCAATTAGTTTTGAAGTCATGGCAGAGAATGAGATAATGGATTCGCATAGTGCCTGCACACGCTACTTCTCAGCATCTGCTCACACAGTGGAGGAGTCCGCATTATCCTGACCCACTCACACTGACCCGTGTGAGTCACTGACCCGTGCTCAGTATAAATAACGCACGTCATCCACCTCATGCACGTGCCATCAAAGGAAGGGTTGCAGCGACTTCTGTCTTCCGAATGTCCGTGTCATATTCGCCTGTGTGGTGTGAGAAGAATCATCAGCCCTCTGAGAGGCTGAGTCCAAAACTCTACCGAGGCCTTCTGATTTTTCAGAAAGTATTGAAACAATATATACCATTTGTGAATTATAAAACAGATGAGTAAGACTGATTCTAAAGCTAAAATACATCTTCCAATTTAGCTTTAATTGCAACAAGACTAAATCCGGAGAAAGATGCCAGGGAGAAGCTGAAAAGAAATATTTCTAAATTTTAAAGTCATCTATTTATAATTTTCTGAAATATAAAGTTCTTCTTTCAACTAAGTTTTAGGATATAGCTGATATTTCATCCTCCCCTGAGGGTGATAGGGCAGGAGTAGTAAACAGTTTGAGTCACTTATCTATTTTTCAGGCCTTGGTTCAAGTTCAACCAGAGAAGTTAAATTAATGTTTCTTTCGTGTTGTCAAGAAGAGTCACAAAGAGAAATGTATGACTTTATGGCTTTTATCTGGTGTGCAGTTACTGAACTCAAAAGGCCCAGGCGCGTCAGCTTTGGGAAGCTATTTAGTTCGGGTGCATGAGGCCTCAGGAATCCAAATTGATTGCAGAGAGAGAACAATGAGAGAATATCAGTGTGGAAATTATATATTTTAGAGGAATTTACATTAGTATGTATGCAACACAATATCCCCATCATACTGAGTAATAAAAAGTGAACATCTCTCTGCATTTCTTTTATGCCTCCCTTGAATATTTTAAAAGGCTTGAGGGAGGTTCAACTCCCATTATGCCTAAATTAACATCCTATTCTAGAAAAAGAGTCGAAAAGTTTTAGTTCTCAAAGTCATCCAGACACCCAGAGTTGGTGACAGGAGGAAGCCCAGAGCTCAGCCTGCCTCGTGGTGCAGCCCCAGGGCCTGGACAATGTCCTTTCTGTTGCTGCTGCAGCCCTGGTTCTGAGCAGGATGCTTTGTAATGGGGCACAGGGATGAGCTCAAGGAAAAAACAGGAAACATCATTGAGAAGTAAAAGTCTAACAAACTAAATATTGCTTTCCAAGCCCTGGAAGTAAAGGCTACAGCATGGCTTCTCCCAAAGGCATCCAGACGTAACCTGGAAACAGAGCAGTTCATTGAGAACATTTTTAAAAAGATTTCCCCCCCCAAGGATTCAATAAAATACTTGACTGTTAAAGATACATAATGTCCCCTTCAAAGGTATCCTTAATTTGTGTGTGCAATTATAGTGACGTGATCACAGGTTAATTTGTTACTATTGCCAACTACGCCATAAAAATGTGGCTTTCATCTGTATGGAAAATCTCATCTATGACAGTGAAATGGTCCCTTTTCAAACTTCAAACACAAGATTAGCAGGGACATTCTAGTGTGATGAACAGCTCCCTCTCCTAAACTCGCTTTCTAAAATAAAATTTCCAACTATAATTATAACTTAGAAGTATAAGTACTGTATCTGAGATTTGTTTGTTATTGATTTCATTACTAAAATATGTTACCCACTTACTTTGAAAATGTAACCCTATACACATTTACCAAGTTGAGAGTCTCCTTCACAGATACAAAAAGTGCCTCGATTCCTGTTAAAAACAGAAAAATATGTACCCTGTGGGTTGGGGTGATAGAATTATTATCAAATCCAAGCCCAGAGCCAGCGGACCCATCGCCGCCTTCCCGTGCAGGGGCAGTCGCTCCTGAGGGCTCCTTTAGGATGCCTGTTCCACGGGGAGGAAGGCGCCAAACCCGAGGCTGTCCTTCCCAACGTGGTCCAGCAGCATCACAGAGGGAATCGCGTTGTCATTCGTGAATTTTTACCGTGACAGAGGGCCTGACCCTTTCTCTACTCTGAGTAGAGTTGTAATGTTCTTTAGAGTTTTAGAACTTCAAAGAAGAAAATTTGAAGCAGTATTTCCAGCACTGAAGTGTGCAGGCCGAGGGAAAGCTTTTCTTGAGGGATTTGGAGGTAGAGGCCTGAGCGGAAGCACTGCTCTTCGCGGTCCAGCAGCAGCAGCTAGGTCCCGGCATCCCAGTTAGACTTCGCCTCCCATAGCCCTAATGCAGCAGGTGCTCAGAAAAAATACCAGTGCGGACCTTAACTCTCCCACCCCGAAGGGCTTTGCGAAGAGAGGCGTGCTTCTGAGGCACAAAGGCAAACACCGCAATTCTCTCCCTTATTTTCTTGCACTATCATTTGCCTCTTTTTTTAAAAAAATGTCTTTTCCTACCTTTTGGCACGCTACCCCGGTAAAGTAAAATCATGCTGGACAACGTGAAACAGCCCAGTTAAGTACTCACTGTGCTGCGACAGCAGTGAGCTGCACATTGAGCACCGACTCCTCTGAACCGAGGGAGGAAGACTTTGAGGGGACAGGGGGAGGAGTCTGAGCTCTGGATTTGCTCGCTGGCCTCGCTGTTTTATGGCAGGGGGAGTTTCTCACCTCGGAGCGGGGTGCCCACCGAGCTAAGGGCCCACTTCCCCCGAGCCTGGGTGATGGGACACAGTTTTCATGGGTACATACTGAAGGAATGGCTTCCAGTTCTCTGAGGAAGACAGTTCTGGGCTGTAAAACTGTAGGAATTTAGATAACGGTGTACATCTCAGAGGGGCAGAAAAAGGACTGACAATACAAGATTTCTAAAATAAATTCTCTGAGAGAGTAGGGTTGAGAGTCCAGAAGTCTGCCCAGGGATTCAGCCCAGCGGAGGGGCGGAGGCCACCTGGCCAGCACACAAAGCCACGTCCCGCCAGATTAGGCCACATTTATGAATCTGAGCTGTGCAATACAATCGTCTTTCCTATCCATGGAAAGTCACGATTTTTAAAGATGTTGCTCGCTCCCACTCTAACTTTCAGAAAGACACTACAGCAAAAGGCAGGAACATTTAAAAGCAGCTAAAACACGCACAGCTTTTATAAATTCCAAGACCCAAGTGACCGAGACTGCAAGCTCTGGCATTTAATAAACATGGACCAGTGCTCGCAAGTAATTAAAAAGGGGTTGCTACATGTAATTGTGTCTCTTAAAGAACATTAGAGTAGATTCATTTCATTACACCCGAGGTTACTCCACAAAACCTCTTTTCTTTTCCTTCCAGTTTACCCAGTCTTCTTACTGGTTCAAGGCCATTCAGTCACAAATTCCACAAAGCCATGATACTTAACCAGGTCGTTTATGTCATTTTTTTCTCACCTTTCTCCTGCTGTGAATATTTCTCTCTCTCTCTCTCATCAGAGTATCAGTTTCTTTTAGACTAATCTGCCCAATCAGATCAGATAGCTATAATAGGTGATACTAAAACTTCCATTAAAGCAGCTCTCTTTATAATACTGTTTACTAATGATCCCTTACATGTTTCAAGACAAAATAAGCCAATTTGTTGTACTTTGGCTTTTATGAAATTAAGTAAATTAAATCTATGGAGGCTATGCTTAAATCTAAGCCTTCTCATTTTTTGATAAAAAGATGTAAAAAATATTGTGTCCTCTAATTTAATTGATGACAGGAATGTATAGGAAATCATGCCAGAAATGAAATATGAAATATTACATCTCTCAACCTGTTAGCTGTCTGATATGCTGAGTTTGTGTTCCCTAAAAATCAAAGAGTAAGTTCAAGGATCAAAAGAAGTAAAGTATAGAAAGATATTTATTGTTTGGAAAACTCCTGGAGGGCAGGAGGGGTCCTGAATTGATAGGTGAGGACCCCACTTTATAGAGGAGTTTATTGGTTAAAAAAACACACTAGTACAATGTGGGCCACAGCCATGAACATCCAATGAAGTTACAAGTATATTCACCAAGATACTGGTAGTCTCATGGGGAAACAAGTCTGTAGACATCCCCTGGGTAATATCCAAGAGGTATCTGAAGATCTGAGTCTACTTCCATGACAAGTTTGGGATCAATGTTATGTTGGATATAAGTGACGTTTATTGGTGTGTAGTAATATTTAGCAAGAACTTGTAGGAAAGAAAGGCTCCAGAACACGGTAGAAAACTTATTAGTAATGGTTACTTGAACTTAATGTAAAGAAAGAAAGAAAGTATTGGGATGCGGAAGCTGAAAGTGAAGACAACACTAACTCCAAGAAGAGGCGCATCAATTACATCAATTCTCACAGACAAGTCAGGGCTCCGACTTCACCAAAGTGAAGACACCTTTGACGAGGATAGATTATTTCCTGGTCAGAGTTTACAGTAGACATGAGAGGTGAAAACTGATTGTCGTGAATGTAGGAGTAAACGGGAAATTAAAAGCAATGAGTCTTGTTTGTTTTAGTGGTGAAGAGAAAGAGCAAACGGGGTAGTAGAGCAATCAAAGTATTCTTGTTAGAATGAGGAAATCTAAATGCATGCGATCTTAGTGCAGAAGCAAGAGCCGCTGACTTGACAGAATGTACAGAAAAGTGCAGCTGCCTGGCGAGGGCGAGGCGAGGCCCAGGCCAGCAAGGAAGTCACAGGCTGATGCCGACTGTGAGGGCAGAGGGCTTCTCGTTTTGGCAGTTACCACTTTGTAATTTGTTTTAAACTCTTATTAGCAATTAACGACCACAATATTTGGAGACTTGTACATATATTATAATGTACTTTCAAAATGATAACTTTCAAACTTACGAAAACCAGAGAATGACATTTCTGAATAGAAATGAGAACTATTTCTGAGTCTAAAATTCATATAAAACCTGGAAACGAAAGTACAATCTTAAAAGTCATTGAGCCAAGCAAAACTAATTTGATTTAGACCATAATCATTTGAAATCCAGTTTTGGATAAATCCCCTACGCAAAGCACTTACTATGATTGAATTATGCTCTGCTCTTTTATCTTCCCTCACTTTTACTGTTTATTTTTGTAAGTTATTCCTCCACTGTCTACAAACGTCTACAAACATTACTTTATTGAAAATGTATATATAAACTCACTAATTATTAAAGATTCCGTATATACTTTGTAAATTTCAAGACACTGCAATAGACAGTTTCAGAAAAATGCGCTGTACCATTGATGAACATTTAAAAGTCTGTATTATTGTTATCACAGACATAGCATGCCTGTACATTCGTAGTTGTGGATACACAATGATAAAATGGGCCGTGTGTACCATTTCTACAAAGGTGCCACCCGTGACTTAGGAGGGACGGTGCCCTGACGTTGGGCGGCGGTGCTGAGCCCACGTGGACGCCTGTAACAAAACAGCATGAGAATGGTGCCAGAATGGTAAGGCTTCGTTTCCCACAGTTCTTGAGGATGAAAACTCCCAAGCCAAAGCGCCAACAGATTTGGCTTCTGCGAGGGCCGCTTGTTGGCTGAGACCCAGCCGACATCCTCCTCTGTGTCCTCACGCTGAGGTCAGGTGAACGCCTGAGCTTGTGCAGGGCACCGACCCTGACCCCGCCTACCAGGCAAATGCCCCGCCTTCCCATCCGTCCAATCTGGGCTTCGGATTCCGGCGGAGGGATTCCTGGGGGAGAGTTTTGGAAGTGCTCTGCCCTTGGCAGGACTGCGGTGTGGTCGCGCGAATGTGCTGCCTTCCTTGTGTCATGAGACGCCGTAAGTCCTGGCTGATGAACGTGCGGAGAAGCAGTGCGCGCCCTCCAAGCATCAACACTGAGATGCTGGTGGGGAAATCCCGCCGCTCCTGTCTGTCCTGATATGGACGTTGGCCGTGGTCCATCCTTCGGGTCCAACAGGGGATGTGATGGATTTACCTCGCAGACAGGAGCACATTTGTTATGCTAAGCCTCTGAGACCTGGGAACATGTTCAAACAACGTGGTGTAGGGCACCCGGGCCGCCTTGCTCGACCTCAGTTAAAACTTGTGCACTGAAGCAGTCGATAGTATGTGCCCAGTTAGAGCATTTTTCACTTAGAAACTGCACTGTCTGAGTGAGAATGAGAACTAAAGACTGTTCTTAATAATAGCACATTTCATCCGAGCATAGTTTTCTATTTGAAAGCTGTATATAATTATATTCAAATTTTCAATGAACTTTTTAGCCATATTTTTAGCAAGGTGACTTTAGTAAGACCAAGGTGTCTATTTCTATAAATTCTTGATAATATCATAAATCCTTCATGCTGTAATTGGTTACATTAAAGAATAAAAAAATCTGAATTTCTTGAAGAAAGAGCTATTTTTCTTAAATCGATTCCCATTTAAAGATAGGTAATGTGTCTTTTCTGGACCAGATGGACAGTTACCCTGGTAACTGAAGCAGTTATTCTCCAATTGGGAAGGAATTGTAGCAGACGGAGCTCAGGGGAGACTTTCCTGAGTAAGAAGCCAACCCCGTTATTTGACAATGATGTGATCCTGGGAGTTACTTAACTGTACTGATACACAGTCCTTCTCATCAATAAAATAAACATCGAAGGACCTATCTCTGGAGGAATTAATTTTGACAAAGCAGATAGAGTACTTAATACTACTGGTACTGTGTCATCACCAGCTGCCTCCTTCTCGACTTCTCTCTCTCTGTCTCTCTGTCTGTCTGTCTGTCTCTCTCTGTCCCCCTTTTTTCCTCTGTAGGACACTCATGCAATGTGAAATGAACAAGTCTGTAGTACTTTGTTCAGTTCCTTATTTAATGAGTGTACCTATGAGATGTTAATTCTAGCACCCAGAGCATTTGAAAAGTTATAAATTCATAGACAACTGAATAACAACCTTTGTGAATAACTGTTCTGCCTTAGATGCAGATCTGATTATTGTGCTATAATAAATAACAACCACTAGGGATATTTATTTCACTAACAGAAACTGTATGTATCCCAGCTGGATAAAATATACAAGCAAGCCAGGTGTAAGGCTGTCACACGAAATCCAAAGATGTGCACACAGCTCTCGGTTACATTAGCAGCCTGCTGTCCAGCATCCTCCTCCCCTGCTCTGAGCATTTCAGCTCTCTGCAGACAACTTCCATGTGAGCACACTTCTCTGTGAGCCTGAGAACTTTCAAAAGCCTCTTCCACACCAGGAAAACAGCTTTGGGCAATTAGTGCCCTGCCCACCTCCCCTCCATCTTCTCCCCACACGTGGGAGTTCTGCTCCCCCCTCTTCCAGCCACACAGGATTTTACATCTTGTCTCCCAGTGGCTGCCTGCAAAACATGTCAGCATTTCCTGTTTGCTGTGATGTTCATCTCTGCCCCATTGTGGTCCCCTGAAAGACCAGGCACGTAATAGATAATGAACCAAAACTCATTCATAATAGGTAATGAATAAACATAACAAATGTAGTTCAGAAAATGAGAGAAGAAATTGTAGCAAACATCACAGTCGTACTTTCAACTTGTCAGGGAGCCCGAAGAAAACCATAGTCAAATTCTCATACATATTTCTCAGAAAAAGAAAAATGGTGTAAATTCATGTATTTTAAGTATCAACTACCTTTCAACACTTCAGAATCTATGCTGTGTATGTTAATTGTCATTCACTTCATTTTTATGCATTAATTATAATATTTATAAAAGTTTATATCACATATATTTATTGAAGCTCTTTGACCAAGACCCATAAGAAGCCAACTTATTTAAAACTAAGTCTTATTCTTTAAAATTTGAAGTTGTTAAAAACAAGATATATTTCCACAAGAGAAAATAAAATGCTGTAATTATACTCTGAAAATATCTGTGTACATAAATTATTATCACATAGATTATTTTAGTTCCATAATCTATGTGTAAGGAACTTCAAACATAATAGGTGATGAAATCACATAGATTATGTAAATGAGATCATCTATGTGATTTCAGGTTATACAATCCCTATAAACTTCTTTTCATTGTGTTTAAATTCTGTAAGAGAATTTATTTATATATTGCCTTGCTAAAATAAATGATAATACCCAAGAAGCATAGTAAAGTTTATCTGTGAATATATTTGAATTTTACTAATATGCAAAAAGGGAATGATGTAATTATTTTTAATAATTACTCACCCATAACCCACTGTCGTATGCACATAGCAAAGTAATGAAAAAGTCAGATGTGATGATTTCCTCAGATCAGTTTTTATGTTGTATTATTACTAACCATAGCAATGTTTGATAGTGTTTTGTTGGTGATAACTTATTAAAAATAAGTTTCAAGATATTTAGTATGATATTACAAACTTTCTCTATTTTTTTTTTTTTAGGTTTTTTGAGACAGGGTCTCGCTTTGTGGTTCAGGATGGCCCTGAGCTCAGCCTCAGACTCACATCACAATCCTCCTGCCTCTGCCTCCCGAGTGCTGGGACCACAGGCATGAGCCACCATGCCCGGCACTGTGGTATGTGGTACTGGTTGCCGCTGGGGTGAGTCTCCACACCCAGTATTGTTATGTGGTTACCGGGGAATCGAACCCGGGTCCTTGCGCTTGCAAGACAGGCGCAGGAACCACTGAGCTAACTCTCCGGCCCACAAACTTTCTCTATTGACACATCATTTTTACAATTTTTTTGTTCATACCCATGCTGTTTTTTTTTTTCTGTGACTGCTCCAAAAGAGGGGTTAAATAGTAGATATTAATACTTTTCAAATTCATTTTATACATTAGACATTGTAAGTAACATACCATTAATAAATTTAGGCATCTTAGGAGAACTGAAGATTGATGTGTTGATAATAATACATTTTGAGTAGGAAAGATTCACATCCATATTTTTAGGTATGAAACTTACTTATTTTATCAAAATAAAATGATTCCATGGTGAAATCAAGACCAGTCTCAATACAATATGGCAAGGTCACTTCTTCTGGGGACATGTGTAAAAAAAAAAAAAGCAGAAAGTGCCCACCTTCCTGGCACCTCAGAAGATGCTGGGTTTTGTACCCATCCTTGCTCTCTCTTCTTGGAGGGCTGAGAAAGGCCTGCAGGTGCACACTGATTAAATGACTGATAAGGTCTTTCATGGATTGATTTGTTTCACATTTTTAATTTAGAAGGTAAAACTTTCCATCACATTTTAAGTTAAAAATTATGGCTGAGATAATAGAGGTTTGAGTCCAACACAAGTTAAAGAGGAAAAAGTTGCTGTTCAAATGTCAAGACATCTTGTGGTCTGAGATGATTAAAACTAAACTGTTTGCAGTATGAATCCCACAGCGCAGCTAAATCTCAGCTCTGTGACATTTAGCCTGTGACTTTTCACAGCTTGTTAATAATGTATAGCTGTGTCCCTATATAAATCTGCAGTGACAGAAGTGGCCATGTGGATTGGAGCAGTTAATGAGATTTATTCTTGACAGGAAATGCAGATTTGAAAAGTATTTCTAAAAGAGTCAGACTGATGGCAATAGAAATCATGTATGTAAGCTCAGCATTGTGATACATGCCTATAATCCCAGCTCTTTGGGAGGCTGAGGCAGGAGTAGCATGACTCCAACACTGGTAATCATTATTTGACAATTAACAGAGTCATAACAATTTCTCAGGTTTTTAAAACTGAAAATAGCCACATGGTGGCTATTTGTCTCATATAAACCAGAAGACTTCTGGGTACTTTTTAACCTCTATTATTCAGTTCCACAAAATCCACTTCAGGTTTTCATTGGAAGTGAGACTAACTATACTGATTATTGTTGGTCTTATCTGCTGGAAAACACTCATATGAGCTTTAAGCATGTATTTGACTTTATTTGTAGTCTTAAGTGACTTATGAATGACTTAACATGTACAGATACACATGTTTGCAAAAGTCAAAGTCTATTTATTTATTAGATAACACAGTGAAATTTTATAAGAAATACATAGTGCATAATCTGAATATTTACTATCAATCTCCTACTAATTATTTTATTCTAATAGAAATGGATAACTATTATTTTCAGTCATATCTGTTTATCATGTTTGAACCTAAAAACCTGCATACAAATAGTGCATTGACTATGAAATGTCCCAGCATACATATGAAGATACTCAGTTATTAAAGATATAAGAACTGAAATAGCATTGTGAGTTAATCATCATTTATTTAACATATATAATGAGAATATAATTAACTCCCAACTTTTCCTAATTTAGCTGAAGAGGATTATCCCCTTCCTGTGATTATTATTGCATTTATTTTTCCCTGACTAAAATACATGTTTGTTATGAAAATGTCAAAAATTAGGAATATAAACAAATTACACAGCTGAACCACATGAAATTGACATTTTGATAAGTCAAACATGCTCAAACACTAACGATTTCTCTTGAATCCCTTAGGTAGATTCCCCACATCAGGGAGAGTCACTGTCGAACTTTGTTGCACTCCCACGCACAGCAGTCCAACCGTATATGCTAATTTTTGGCCACTGTGCGGAGACGCAGCAACTGCTTGACCATTAGAGGTAACACGACGTCCTGGTGCTGCCGAGCAGCCGAGATGGAGATGTTTCATTGCTCTGTTGAGGCTGAGTTCAGCTCAGACGACGTGCAGCACAAAAGGCATTGGACGTGTGTGAGCGCTGTGCACGTGGGATCCTCTCTCACAGGCCACACGTGGACTTTTCCCTCAAGAGACATGTTACATTCCATGCTGTATTCTGCATACGTGCTGTTTACCATAGGATGTATAAATGCTTTTGAATTATTAGGTACCACAAATGATACTTCCATGGCGTACTATATAGTCAACTCTTTACACAGAGCAAATCGCTAATTCCAAAGGAGACTTTAAAACAGCAGAAATTTATCGTTGCAGAGGTTTTGTAGATTGGGCCGCCAGGCATGTCACGATGAGTCTGTCCTGAGCCAGGGTGTGGAATTTAAAAGGTCACATTTAACACGCTGCTTCCCAGACGGGGCCTCTCAAAGCTCGATGGCTGCAGTAGATTGCAGGGCTCCCTGCAGGCCGCGTCCGGGGGACAAACCCTTCCCTGCCCGCTGCGGTGGTGCCTGGGCCAGCGGCCTCACTCAGGCTGCGCGCTCTCACCGCCTCCGCCCCTTCGCCGCCAGTCACAGAGATCGCTTATTATTACTTTCACTTGTTTTATCGTGTTTGTCTTCATTCCACCTGTGTGATTACTTTCATTAATCTATCTTTAATTTAATAATTGATTTGTAAATCCCTTAGGCAAAATAAACTTAAGATGCACATGGCTGTGTGTGCTTCACATAAATAATGCAGGTTATGTAGAATCATAGGCCATAAAATATTTTTAAAAATTTTGCAAACTTTTGTCTACAAAACATATAGATCCCTTACTAGAGAAATCTGTGGACCTTCTTTTAAATACGTTAGTATTCCTTAAGAATAAGAGTATTCTGTTATGTAATCAGAGTAATTTATAAAGACTGGGATAGTAAAAAATGCTATGATGCTGTAAACCACAGGCTTTGTTTAAAAGTCATTAAATATTTCAGTAAAATTATTTTTAGGAATTTCTTTGTTTCTCCTCAGTTTTATACTATTAGATTGTATTTATTAGCTATCTCTTCTCAGCACTCAGTCAGCATTGCTTTTCTTTAGTGGGGATAACTTTTGGATGAATGTGAGCCATTTGCTTAAGGAATTCCTCTCCATTTTGGTTTGCCTGACATTTTGACACACTTTATCTCAGACTGTGTTCTTGAGAGAAATATGTTAAACTATCATCAACAAGTTTTTAAACTACTGACATTTTATCTTGTAGGTTGTGATTGTTTTAAAACATGTCTTCCGGTATCTTTTAATCCTCCTAGCAAAAACTGAGTATGTGCCCCCCCAAACCCGAGCAAGCTTTTGTGACTGTCTGGTGCAGCGGAACTGAGCGGAAGTACTGCTTCCCTGTTGAGCGGAAAATGTCTTCTAGTTGCTTTCAACTTTCCTCAGTAGTCTTAGGCCTCGACTGCTGCAGGAAAAGTGCAGCCTGTGCTAGGTGGACAGACATCCGAGCGTGACCGGGACAGGGCAGAGGACGCAGCTGCCTCACCCACTGACCGCCTCTGCCCCCGGGGGGTCGTCCAGGGCCTCCTACTGTATCCGAATTACAGACCAGGCGTGTTGCTTAGCTGGACACCCGATCTGTGTACAAAATGAGGAACCAAGCAACCATTTTAGCTCATCTGGCTATAAATGATTCTCATTGCTCTCATCAAAGAGTGATTGGCAAAGCATCTTTTCCTTTAGAAATATTTTTTCTTGAAATCCCCTGATTGCTTGTTTGTGCACTCATGCATTCCATAAGGGTTTGAACATCAGCTAGAGTTTAAGTCAAAGATTTACCCTCTAGGGCAGTCAGAAGAACCACTGTGTTAGTAACAAATGACAGATGCCACGCTGGGTAAACTCAAAGAAAGAATGCATGAAAAATAATAATAGCTGAAAATTTTTTAATTGTTTACTGTAATTAATTATGCAATATTTGATTGTGAGAACAGTGAATGTTTCTTTTCAGAATATTTAGAAAAGAAGGGTGCCAGCAGTAATCTTTTTACGATGTGTCAATTAGTAGGATGATATCATTCAAACGTTGCTTTACATATAATGAATTTGCATGTGAATGAAACATGAATTGGTACATTTACTGTATAGTTTATAAAGCTCCACAGTAGAGTATCCATGATGAACATAATCAATAATTCTAAAACTGCTTTATTAGGTTAATCATCTTACCATATACAATACCATTACAAAACTAATCAGCTCACTGTCTGTCTTTATTCATCCTATAAGTGAGTTATAGCTGGATGCCCCTCAAAGCATTATGTGCTCAAACACTGGGCTTTTGAGACTAAGAGGGATGAACATGTGACCCCACCGCTTGACTGGCACTGGGAGGATGGTCTGGCTGGAGTGCACCACTCTCTGGAGATTCGTGAGGACACAGAACCCTCTCTGCATCCCCTCTCCACGCTCTGCTTCCTGGCCACCGTGAGCAGAGCAGCTGTCCTCCTCCAAACCCTTCGATCATGTCTGTACATACATATCCATGTTCTCATGCATGTGTTATGTTTGAAATAATCTTCAATTTGAGATTTATATTATTTAAAGGCATCAAGTCTGAACATTCTCAGTAATACTGTCTTCTAGAGTTATCTAGGAATGCATTTTGCCAAGATACATTTTATAAAGATTTACTAAAGAAAATATCCTGAAGTTTGCAGGTTTCACTTGCATGTTGTACAGTAAATGTTTTTGCATGAATAATCATTTCAGTGCTACCTTGAGAAGTGTTATATAAGAGCTCGACAATTAGAAGAAAATTTATATTTTTACCTCTTTATTCCCATCACCTTTGATGTTCCTTGCACTAGACGTTTTTCACCTTAGAAATTTTGTAATGAAGAGATTTTATTGCCTACGGTCTGACTCCTTGTAGATGCCCCCAAATCCTCCTTCACACAGTAGTTTACACTAGTGCAGCACTTCATGACAGTACCATTACTCTGGTGCAAGGAATTAGACAAATCAGAGTTTACAAAGAATTGTTCTCAGACCTACTTTGACACTTATAATTGAATGTTTCTGACTGTAACTGTCAGATACTAAAGCACACCATACGTATTGTCACAGAAACAATATATGTAATACTGTGATGTCAAAGAATAACAGTCTGTGCTTCTTTGAAATGATTAAGGGCATGACAATGAGTTTATCTTACTCGACTCAACATCATGCCTTTTATATGTGATATGAGACCTGGAATTGTAGACAAAATAGCTTACAGACATTTTTAGAATCTATTATTATCATAATAGATTCTATCATAATCTATGATTATTCTGCTAATCTATTTTAGAATCTATGATCTTCTGTTTATGAAGATCATACAACTAGTAATGCTCAGAGATTTTATTCTATAGATCATTAGCCACTTGTGGTGTGTACCCTGCCCGTCACACTCTGCTGCCGCCTGCCCTGTTCCTGTTAGCATCCCTGTCCAGATCTCCCCAGGGAATCCATCTTAGATGACAAGCTCACACAGGGAGCTGCTGTTCCCAGAGAGAACCTAGTCCTGTAATTCGTCTAAAGTAGTTCTACTTTAAGTTGTTGGGTGCATCACTGAAATGTTAATGTCTCTGTTTTATTTGTTGATTCAAACATAGCGTTGCTCTGGCGTCTGGTTTTTGACATTTCATTGCTCAGGTAATGACGTGTTTATCGGAAATCTTGTAAGTGTTCAGTGTGGAATCTGGGCTTAAGCCCTGAGGAAGACCTAACACTTTCCATTGGTTGAGTGGCAAAGAGAAATGGCAAACAGAATTTATTCCCCACAGAAAGTTAGCTACTTTTTGAAGGCTAGTTGACGTAAAATAATAGTACTGTGATGAAAAGAATGCTAAATGATTACTTTGAGTTTTTTCCTCACTAAAGGTATTAGGGATTTAGAAAATAATAATAAAGCTTTACATAGCAAGAAACTACTCATAAAAGAGTTTAGACAGCTAGCATACGGATGTGGCATCCTGCATCCTTATAGAAATTGATCTTGCCTGATAAATATACATGTTACTGAGAGAGAGGTATGGCTCAAGTAAATGACTGTCCTATCAGTGAGAACATACTAGGAACAAAGTGTGCAATTACAAGCAAGAAAGTTGTAGACCGTGTCATACATATTTGCATCCATATAGGCAGGCTAAGGTCAGAGATTTTCTGCACTTAAGACTTCCTGTGCTCATCATCATTGTGAATATCATCATATTCTTCTAGAGCTCTGGATATTTAAAGGATTAAAGATAAGTCAAAATCTCCAAGATTCATATCTTTGTAGGAATTCTTATAACTATAGTCTCTGTCTCTAGAATGTATACATTTCTAAAAGGCGTATTTAAATGTGAAATGTATAATCTCACATTCCCATCATGATTCTCACAAGAATTACTTGTCTCATTTGCTCTTTTATTGTTTACTTTCTCTTGTCCATCCTAATAGTTTTAAATCATAATATGACAAAAGTTGGTTGTAAGACTCAGTCAACTACAAGTAGAGCAAAAGTCAACCCCAAGAGGGAATTTTGAAGGTAGCTTTTCAGGGTGAGCGGAAGCATGTCACAGCGTGATGCTGGGTGAAGAGTGCAGACAGCGGAAGCCTCGCCTTGGGAGTTGGGGCACCAATCAGTCTACTCTGAATGGATGTAGAAAGACAGAATTGAGGCAGCTTGCTGTCCTCTGCCTGCTGTACCAGGGACTTTCTCCTCTGCATCGCCCCTTGGCCATGCCTCCCTGCCTTAGAGCCAGCCGATTACACTTACTTCTGCAAACTGAGCGGAAAGAAATCTTTCCTCCTTTATCTGGGTATTTTGCCTCAGCAGTGATAAAACTAACTAAGTCGCCAATCAGACAACTGTTTCTTTGGGATGCTAATTTCAGCTGGATTTCAGCTTAAACACTGCTCTCCTGTTTTTCTCCTCTCTATATAGGCTTTGTTTAAAGATGGAATCTACAGAAATGATGCAGGAAGCAAAATTTCTGCTAATAAATTTGAATCTAATTTCTAAGACTTCAATTCAAAAGAAACATGAGTTCAATTCAAAAGAAGACGTACTTGATATGACTTGAGTCAAAGTCTCACCTTTAAACATATATATTACACCAAACATAGTACTCCAAATGAACAAATCTGTATCACATGCTCCCATTGAAACTGTATACTAATACCTTTGTTAGCATGACACTTGCAAAGCCCCACCCTGACTTGCCCCTCCGCACACCATGCCCAAGCCCACGGAGTTCCTGGGAGAGAAAGCTGCTAAGTGCCAGCACGGCTTTCATTCCCTGTGAGCCACATCAGCACAGTGTGAGTTTGTCTGATGAGGCTCTGGTCTGTGCCTGTGGTCAGGCTGGGTGAACCAATCCTAGGATCTCCTGTCACTGTCCCAAACCCACTGATACAGTGTAAATGTAAAATTCACCCCACAGATGACAGCAGAACTCTCTTCCCCCCGAGAAAAGATGAGATGAGGGAAACGTTCTGCTTCAGTTGTGTCTGCAGGAAGGTGCACAGTTCCCATTCTCTCAGTGCAGAGAAAGGTTTCAGGAGGAAAATGACTGATGCTTCCGTAATGCCTCATCCTCTGGACAAAGGACACCTGCAGGGTAGACTGCTTAGGATGTGCAAATTCCCCTTGTGGGCATTTCTTAATTTATTATTTCTCCAAAGAACAGAGAATCTATACATGTCAGAATGAATCACACAGGAGTCTATAAGGGCCAGGTCCCTGGGAACAGCGGCATTGGTGCAGTTCTGGCAGTGACCGTGTTGCTCTAACTGGTTCCCATTGGTCCAAGTCCCATCAGGCTTCTGCATAGCCAAGGAACTGAAGGGATTTTGTGCAGGGTGTGTCACCTCTGCCTCTTCCAGCCTTGGGAGAGTCTGTCCTCTTCCCTCAGGTCCCACAGGTGTCTGCTCACAACCCACGCCTCCTGCGGGAAGACCCTCGGTGTGGGGTGGGCATGTCCTCGAGCAAGGGTTTCTATCAGGGAATCTGCGAAGGGGATTCCCGCCCCACCCCACTCCCACTCCCGGGAGGACGTCAGAAAATGCTGGGGGGAGGAAAACGTGCGCTAACTATAACCTTAGGAATTATGAGAAAATAAGTTATTTTCAACCTATGAAATATATAGCTCTTAAGAAAACTCCTAAAAAACTGAAAGGGTTTATGAGTAAAAAATAAATATAAAAATAAAAAAGGTTACTGAAACCATCGTGGAGCTGTTAAAAATACAAAAAAAAAAAAAAAAAAAGAATAGGTGGTTTGAAATGTTGATTACAAAGTGACACTATAAATAACTTAGTAGAATACTAAGAGTACTTGAACTAGGTTCTTAATACACTGAAAGCCTAAGGGAAAGGGTACATGTTCAGGAAAGACTTTTAAATTCATTACATTGCGTTATTTTTAGGCTGGAGCTTTAAATCCCTCAGTATGAAATGTTTTTGTAGCTGATGATGTCAGAAAAGACTCTTTTAGTCTGGGATAAAGAGTTTAGAAACAGTACAGGCTAGGTTGTTGTACTTTCTAGAATGATTCTGAAGAAAGAATTTAGATAAGGATTAGAGATTGAAAGAAAATGTAAATTGCAGCTGACTTCTTTGAACTAAACCAAGAATATTTCCTTTCTTTTATGGTGGTAACTGGGTACATGACGTTTTACATGCATTAGTCAAGTATCACAATTACTTCTATATTTATTGATTAACTTATTTGCACATTATAAACATAATTAATGCTTTCATTTTTTTTATTTTTTTAATCTTTATTGGTACATTACATATATGCATCATGATTGCACTCCATAATGGGGATTTGTACCAGTACAAGACACAACTTAATTCTCATTTATTCCCACAGCCCTACTCACCCTACCGCCCCTTCCAAATTCATAAAATTTGTTTCCTTTTTTGTTACAATCTCATCATTTTTTCCCCTTCACATATTTTACATTGAGCATTTTCTATTTCACAATATATAACATACAATTCTAGGACTCATTTACATCTTTATTTTCTCATACCAGGGAAAAGATGCGATATGTACCTATCTGTACCCTGTTTATTTCACTTATGAGGATATCCGCAAGGTATGTCCATTTAAGTATAAATAACTCAAACTTATCATTTTTTATGGCAGAGTAATACTCCATTCTGTAGAAGAACCACAGCTTTTTTATCCAGTCTCCAGTTGATGGACACTTGGGTTGTTTCCAAAATGTAGCAATCACAAATTGGGCTGCTATAAACATGGGTGCACATATGTCACTGTGATATGAGTCTTAATTCTTGTGTTTATATACCTAGCAGGGCAGTGACCAGGTCAAATGGGACCTCCAGGACTAGCTTTTTGAGGAATCTCCAAACTGATCTTCACAGGGGTTGTACAAGTCTACAGTCCCATCAACGGTGGAGAAGGGTTCCTTCTTCTCCGCAGCCTCACCAACATTTGCTGTTGGCTGAATCTGAAATGGCAGCCATTCTATGTAGAGTGAGATGAAATCTCAATCTTGTTTTCATCTGCATCTCTCGAATGACTAATGATGTTAAGCATTTCTTCATATGCTTCTTAACTGCTCTTACTTCTTCCTCTGAAAAATATCTGTTCATTTCAGATGCCCATTTTTGAATTGGGTCTTTAAATTTGGGTGGGCTGATTTTTTTTTTCTCTTTATATATTTTAGATAGTAGCCCTTTGTCTGAGGAACAGCTGGTAAAGATTTTTTCCCACACTGTTGGTTGCCTTTATGCACTGTTGGTGGTTTCTTTTGGTGTGCAGAAGCTTTTTTAAAAAATGAGGTCCCATCCCATTTGTTGATTTCTTCTGCCAATTCCTGTGCTATCGAAGTTTAATTCATGAAGTCTTTCCCTACACCAATGTCTTCCAGAGTTTTACTTAACATGTTATGCAACAGGTTTAGAGTGTCTGTTTTACTATTTAGGTCTCTTATCCATTTTAATTTTAGCTTGACACACAGTGAAAGAGTTACATCTAGTTTTAGTCTTTGGCAAGTTAAAGCCCAGCTTTTCCAGCACCATTTGTTAAAGAGGCTATCTTTCCTCCATTGAAGATATTTGGCTCCTTTGCCAAAGATGAGGTGGCTCAGTGTATCTAGAGTAGTTTCTGGATCTTCTAGTCTACTCCATTGATCCTCAGGTCTGTTACTTTGCCAGTACCATGCAGTTTTTATCATGATGGCTTTACAGTATAATTTCAGGTTCAGAGTTGTAATACACCCCACCATGTCCCTATTGCTTAGAATTTCCTTTGCTCTGGTAGGTCTTTTGTGATTCCAGATGAAAGTTTGGATTTTTTTCTCTAGATCTGTGAAATATGCTGTTGGGATTTTGATCGGGATTGTGGTGAATGTGTAGAGTAGTTTTGGGAGTATAGCCATTTTGACAATATTGGTTCTTCCTACCCAGGAGCAAGGTATGTCTTTCCATTTTTTGATATCATCTTCTATCTCCTTTTTCAAAGTGCTATAGTTTTCAGAGTAGAGTTCTTTCACCTCCTTTGTTAGATTGATTCCTAGGTATTTTATTTTTGGGGGGAACATATACCCACATATTTATGAAAATAATTTTATATATAAGCAGATATGTTTATATGAAGCTTATATCTCATAATAAATAGATATGAACAATCCCCAAATAATTTTAGAGTCGATTTTATGCATTGAAGGTAGCAAAATTACACTGATTAATACTGAACAAGCAAAAATTAGCAAGATTGATTACATAGCAGTCTATTGAAAAGATAATGATTTGTATGTAAATAATCGAGAGAGATATTTTAAAAAACTAAGGGAGTTATAAAAAATTTTTTCACAAATACATAATTTGTCCATGAGAAGTAAAGAAAGAAATAAAATAGTATAAGAGTGTGTCTGGTTGGAGGACATGACAAACACCATAGTAACTCAATTTCAAATGTGTGTATGAAGGTGGAGATAACCCTTCAAATGTATTTTAATGATGTTTTTAAGATGAAAGAAAATTGTTTTCCCATAATATGTAACATGAAATTCTCAATTCTTTCTTAGCATTTTTTTAAAGTTGTCTAGGATTATTACATAAATTGCCCCATCCCAGCCTCTGTTATATCTGAGTGTGCATGTGTGTGTGCATGTGTGTGTATGAAAGAAATAGAGGGGAATGAGGGAGTGGGGTCTACAAGACACAAGTACATGTACCAATGGTCTTATGTGTACTTATATATTGAAATACTATACTTTTCATAGAACATAAAATGTTACACATCTCAACCACATTCCTCCTTTAGTATTAGTTAACTATTTGCTACTTTTTCGAAAAGAGAAGTAGAATAAAATGTTTTTCTGAGAAAAGATGATTTTCTGCAGCAACAACAAATCCACAAGCAATAAAACATGAAATGTAGTATCGTCAGGATGGAGAGCAGGAGCGGAACATGGCTATTGAAAGAAACCATCTTTCCTGCGAGGTGGGGCTGTTGGTAGTGAGATATCCAGAAACTGTTTCAGGAAGAATGGACTCAAAAGATGGGAAGTTTCCCATGGAGGTGGAAAACAGACAAAACATAAGGTATCTACAAATGCGTGCGCTTAGTTAGGTCACTCTTGGGTCACCTTGGATCGGCCAGACCGGCCTCTGTTCGGTTCACAGAAATGGTGACTCGGCAGTCTTCAGCTCCTGTTAGCAGCTCTTGTCTTTTGCGCCAAAGCTGGCTCAGGTCTGAGGGGTACAACCTGACCTCTGAGTGTGAGGGGTACAACCTGACCTCTGAGCGCAAGTGCTTCTCTCAGCTCCGCGTGTCACCAGCTGCCCTGTCCGCTCCTCAGCAACCAGAACTTGTAGCCCCTCTTGCTTCTTGTCCAGCAGCGTACTGGACTCTGAGCTCTTCTGCGGGCTCTGACAGTCTCTACAGTTTCTCCGTGCCCTGCTGCGTTCTGGAGTTTGTCAGCGGCCCCTCTGGCCGCCGCACTTGCTTGGGTTTAATTGCCTGCAGGGCTCCCAGTTCTTCCTTGGCTCATCAGCTCAGCCACTCTGCTCAGGATAAGCATCACCACAGGCTACGAGCCCATCCGAGGGGGCTTTGCGTGGTCCGTCCTGCGGTGCAGTGCTTCCACTGGCCAGCGCACGTTTGGGAGGGAGCCCTGCTGCGTGGACAGGTCAGTCGCTGCATCTGGAGAGCTGGAGACTTCCAAGCAGCCGCCCAGGGTGACGTCGTGTGGAGATGTGGTGTGGAGGGTACGGCCTCTGAGGGCGGCTGTGGGTGCAGGCTCGCGGCCCTGAGCGCTGAGTGTGTCCCGAGCAGCCTCAGCTGTCACTGCGAGGGCCGCCGAACCGCGCGAAGGCGCTGCTCCCAGTCGCGCGGCAGACAGTGCGCGGAGCCGCCCGGCCACCACTTGCCGCGTTTCAGAGAGGTGGCAGCGCTGTCCACGACCTCCAGGGCCTGGGAACTTCGAGGACCACAGCACCAGCTCGCTCCGTGCCTCGTCTTCACCGGATGAGCGGGTCTCAGGCCTGTGCTCAGCGAAGGCATCAAAGCTGTCGGGCTACAGAGGGGGCTGGGAGGAGACGCAGTGGCCAGGCAATTGCCAAGGCAATCTCGGGGGGCTGGGGGGGTACACTGAGGTCTTCCGGGCGCAGGCTGGGCAGAGGAGGGCTGTGCTGGCTGTCACTGCTGCCACGCTCCTCGGGTCCCGGAGAAAGGGGTCGTCACTTCCTGAACTGAGCCCCTGTTCACAAAACGTCATCGAGCACCCGAAGAGTGATAAAAGAGTATTGAAGATCTTATAATAGCAATATGACACAATGCTTGACACTTTGTCAGTGCTAAAAATAATAGGGTCCCATTTAGTTTAATTTCTGACGTTAGAGCTTTTGAAAATAAAAATGAATGTTCTTATAGAGTTGTGTTGTTTGCCATAGCGAAGATCCTCAAAATTCTGAATAACTACTTCTTGAATGCATTTTTAAGCACTTCTAACACTAAAAAATGTGGACATTCAATTAAACAAAACTTTGAAAATATTTCCCCAGAAGTCCCTTCCATACCTGCTGACATAGTCATAAGTGGGTCAGGATTTGAACTAACTTTCCAGGAGAAAAGTGTTTCCAAACTGCCTGGAATTTTTCCTACCAGAAGATTTATTTTTTACTTAATTTCAATTTAGATAAAGCCACGAGATTACTACCTAACTAAATTATTATCTTTGCCCCTTGATGGGTTTTTAAAGTGCATTATTTACTAAGTGTACATAGGAAGTTGAAGCACTATTAGCTATAGTATTTCCTAACTAAAGCAGAGTAATCTAACAAACTTGCAAGCTTTCTGACTAATTGAGAAATTTGTCTCGAGAAAGTCATTCTAAACACAGAATAATCTATGAAGATAACTGAAGGTGGAGGTAATTTTCAGTGTTCAGACTGTTTTTGGCTATTTGCATGCTGTCTCTTAAAAATGTTCCCCAGAATATTAAACATTTTATTTCCAAACGTGCAATATAGAAAGATCAACTCGGCTTTGAGGGACGAGCTCCGCGTGTTTTGGGTTTGTTAGGAGCCTTCTCTTGATTTTTAAAGATGTCACTAACATGTCGCATACGCCGCACTGTGTCGGTGCGGAGTACCGAGGCGCACGGAGCATGCGCTCCCCAAGCTGCTCATCCCGCCCTCGCTGCGGTGCAAGGCCCAGCCCCACCGCCCTCCCACCGCCCTCCCACCGCGGCCACCTCTCCTTTCACGTCTCAGGGCTGCTCTGGAAATCGCGGGTGTGGCTACACGCACCCCTGGAAAGCAACTCTGGAGAACCAGAAGTCTGGATAGGTCCGTTCCGCGGGTCTGACCCTTCCCCACGGGGGATAAAAGTCACCGAGCAGTCCCTTTGTTTCTCGGTCCTCATTCGCCTTCGCAGGTTTTCCTGAGGGCCTCCCTGCGCCCAAGTTGGTTTTGGTGTGTAACGTACAAGCGCTCACAGTCTGTGATTTAAAACAGCCTTGATTCTCGCAGATCTGGGTCGCGCAGGGCGGCCCGGGTCTAGACTTCTCCTGAAGTGGCAGCTAAGAGTCGCCGAGCTGTGGAGACTTCGCTCCCTCGTGCAGCTGCTGCCCGCAGCCCCAGCTCTGCTCTAGCTGGGCTCACCCCAGAGCTACCAAGTGTCTAGTGACCAGCCGTGTTCCCTAGAGTCAGAGCCAGGTGCAAGACAACTTCCACCGTGATCTGTCAGGAATCAATCACCAGGCACAAGCTACATGCAGTGGAGGAACTGGCTGTGTACTTTGGAAAAGAGTGAATCATTGAAAAACCTTTAAGGTTCTCACAGGGCCAAAGTCGTGAATCATACATCGTGGCTCAGGTGCCGCCTCAGGCCATCCTCTGCCCCCTCCGCGGTCTGGATCCTTGCTTCCTGCGTAGACCACCTGCATGCAGGCAGAGGCTGGGCTGCGTTTCTGCAGATGAACATCGCACCCCAAAGCAGGCCAGCACTAGGGAAAGTGAATACTTCCAACATCCAGATGTAAAGCAGCATCATGTGGGAAGCTAGTGTGAGACATCATGTCTAAAGAGAAATTCACCTTCAGGACTTATGTTCTATTCATTTGTAACCACACAGACAATTTCATGCTACTTCCTTTGTACCTAGCATCCTTTATCTCTCTGTAAATAGTTTTACCAGTCATTTAGACAATTCTCTGATTTATAATCTCAAGGAACTTAGATTTATAATAGGTGCCATATGATAATATTCTCTTCTTAATATTCATGCATAATTAATAGTAATGATAGCATAATTACTTAAATAAAAAGTAAAATAAAAATGGCTTTTAAAATTCATAATTTAGGCAATACAAATAAAGGTACCTATTTTACATATCAATTAAAATTACACTGAGCATTTTACTTACAGCAGTAATAAATTTGAATTAAACATTTAAATATACATATAAAACTGAGATTCTCATCTGTCACAACTTCTGCAACAAAACAAAGAAACTTCAAATGCTTGTCTTGTTAAAAAAATGTAGAGAATGTTATAAGCCTAATTGGATAATGCAGAAAATACTGAGATGAATACTAATAACCTCAGTTATTGTTTCAACATTACATTGAACAAAAGACCAAGGTCTTTCTCATTGGTCCAAGATGGCCCATCTATTTCGCTAAACTATCCATCCTTGTCAATCAGTTGTACCTCTCTCTTTCTCCAGATACTCAGTAGTTAATGATAGCAAAGATTCTATAGAATAATCAAAAAAAGCAAAATGTTAGTGTTTGAAATCTATGCTTATTCACACAGGGGATAGGAGTGAATAAAAACATTATAGTTTCACTGACCTCAATACGTTGACTGTTTTAGTTTCAGTTTGCCTGTGTCTCGTATCATCGAGGGCAAAGTAGTCAAAGCTCAGGGCTAAGACACACGGGAATGATGGTGTTTGTTTGCTTTTGCCTGAGGCTATTCTCAGAACTATGACCAGTTGTGGGAAAATAAGCCAGTAATTCCAAAAGGTCTTATTTTACCAAGACACAGATAAGTAAATGTAAGCAAAAATGATATCCAGGATATACGGGTTCCTAAGTGGAAGATCTTTATTCTTGGTTAACTGTCACTGGTTACTTATAAAAGAAGTGACTAATTTTGAGAGTTATATACATCATATTTTGTTGTGAATAAAAGAGTATATTTATAGTTACTTATTTAAAAAGAAGATAAGTCACTAAAGATAATATAAGGATGCTTGAAATTGCATAAAGTGACTTTCACATGTTTATATCCAACAGTTGTTATCAATTCTACTCTGTCATTGACTTCAGCAAATCTCTTAATGAATGAACATCAAGTATCTGAGCATTTAGAGTAATACTTCTAAAGGTGATGCTTGTAATGCAGCTTTCTTCTTGGAAAAAATTAAAGTGTATTCTTTAATTATATTATAAAAGCCCAGTAAATTGAAGTTAGAAGTGCAACTGTATTTCTTTTAAATCTAATACAAACATTTCAAAGGCAAATAAGAATTAGCAAGCATATATAAGTTGAATTAAGTCCTACTAAAATTAAAAGGCTAGATATATAAAGTAAAATAGAAAAAGCTTTCTGAGCAGAATTGATTATTTCAGATGGAAATTCAAGTTTGGAATTCTTATTATATCTTACCCAATTATGTTTTGCCAGACACTATTTTATGTGTTTCATATATTGTCAGAAACATCCCTATTATATGTCTCATAACTTGATAAATGAGCCAAGTGGTATCTTAGTATAGTAGAATCCACACACCTCTCCACAGACAGCAAGATCAGTAGGAGATATCATTATGATTTTCCTTTAAGAAAGGGGCAGATGAGAGTAATGGGGAAGAAATATGGTAACATTGCTCTTCATGTCAAAATAAAAGGCATTTCAAAGGCACCAAAGTATCAGTAGCAACACAGAAGGAAGAAGAGGATGATTAACCAGGTTTCATATAAAAGCCTGCAGGCAGGCAGGTCATTGAAATAGGTACAAAGGGAGCTAAATGATCATTTATGACTTATGCGAAAGAGGCAATGAGGCGGTGTCTTTCAGTGTGAAGAATAAGAAGGTTAGGCTCTTTGTGTATATCATGTTCTCATATATACTGTTCACTTTTCTTCTGTAGATGCCTTCCTGGACCTTCTGGAAAACTTTGTGAGGTCCATGTATACGAGAGCCCCTCCCTGCCACGTAACCACAGCATGAAGTATGATGGCCACACCAGCACCTGTATTTCCAAATATCAAGGTAAAGATGAACCATTCTTAAACACAGTGAATAGTCAGTGTATATATTACAAAATGCATGTTTATATATGGACACGTACGTATGATATAGGTTTCAAAAGCAACTCCATCCATAGTTGTTTTTCTTATTATCAATCGAGTTCTAGGGTGTGATCAGAATATTTTTGTCCCCCTACAACTCATACAGTAAAGGAATCAATAAAATAACAGCATTAAGGATTGAATGTGGAGATCGTGGCTGACTCAGGAGGGTGAAACCCCCATCAGTAGGATCAGTGCCCTCCCCAAACAGCCAGCTGGCCCCCGTGCTATGTGAGGGCACGCTCGGAAGGCCACGAAAGGCCTCACGGCAGAGCCTCACCAAGCATTGAATGTGCCAGCCAGCAGAGCCTGCACACCCCACCGCCAGCGCTGTGAGAAACCAGTTCATTTATAAGCCACTCGGTGTATGATGCTTTACTCAAGCAACTCCAAATGAGTTAAGAAAGCTCTTCAGAAGCAATGAAGGTTTTTTGGCCATTTCTACTGTTGACCATGTGCTGTTGAGCTCCACATTGGTGTGAACAGCGTGTTTCCCAGCCTGTCTCCCTCCCTTTCATTCTGCACCTTCTGAGATGCTGCGCTCTGTCTGTCGCTCAGCTGCAGCGCTTGTGACACCCCCAGAGGGGACGCAGGATTCCTCAGTTCCCTTCCATAGCACCAATCTCTCAAGAATATACCTGGGGAATATGTGCAGCCCCTTAAAAATAATTTTTATTTTCATGTGTTTACAGATCCCTACAAGAACACTTTTATATAGTTCGTAGAGGAGTTCTAGAAGTTGCAATCACAGCCCGGCGGTTGGGTGGGTTCTAGCCTTGGCAGGATTTATGTGGAGTCACACAACATGGTGCAGATGTACCATTCTCCGTTGCCCCTGTGATGTTTGCAAATTCCATGTTTCTTGAGAGCTCAGCTCTCTTTTCAACTTACATTATTAATACTGGATTTTATTTGGTCACACAAAACATCTAGAGATCATTTGAGCTGCATTTTGAAATATCCATGTATCATTTTAGCAAGTAAAAGAAGTGAATAAAGATTAAATTTCTGTTGTTGTTGTTGTTTGTTTTGTGGTTTTTTTGAGACAAGATCTCTCTTTGTAGCTCAGGCTGGCCCTGAGCTCAGCCTCAAACTCACATCACAGCAATCCTCCTGCCTCTGCCTCCCGAGTGCTGGGATTACAGGCGTGAGCCACCACGCCCGGCACTGTGGTATGTGGTACTGGTTGCTGCTGGACGTGAGTCTCCAAGCCCAGTATGGTATGTGGTTACTGGGGATCAAACCTGGGTTCTTGCACTTGCAAGACAGGTGCCGGAACCACAGAGCTAAATCCCTGGCCCCAAGATTAAATTTTCTGATATAAGGAATACTCATCATGTCCATAGTTGAGCCACTTTCAAGAAAAAATGAATTTATCATGGTACAGTTAAAGCCTTACGAATGTGACCATAAACAATGGCAAAAAGTCTTACAAAAACAGGAAGTAAAATACCTAGGAACATTATATTTTCTCTATAGAAATACATGTCTTACGAGTGTTCATTTCACTTATGTTCACGTTTATGAAGATTTCACTATGGCAAGATTAGTTTGGGGGCTGTGGATTCAGCTCCATTTCCTGGATTCGCTTAGAAGTTTGGGGCAGCCTGCGTCACAGCCCCACTCCTGAGGCGTACACTGCCTGCTCCTCAGAGTCGGGCAGGAAGGTGGGAGGCCGGAGATCACGCCCCCGGCCGTGTGAGGGTTCAGAACTTGTGAATATTTGTGATTGAAGGCTTACACATTTCACAGGCTAACACAGGAGAAAAACCCAACTTAGCAACAGATTCAACAAGTAAGCTGTTGGACGGTGCTGGGCAGCCCTGTGCCTGCTCCCGGAAGGCCTCATTAGCCAGCGCTCTTCATCACGTGGCCCGCCGTCCGCCGTGGTGGCTGAGGGGTGCAGAAATCTGGGTCGAGCAGGTTACTTCCATCGTCCTCATTCCGTGTGCCGCGCTGCCGCGTATCAGGGTGTGCCACGTCCACAGTGAACCCTGCCCTCCGCCGGCAGCTCTGCGAGACTGACGATCGCGTGAACTAGAAAACTCGCCCACAGCTGCTCAAATCACCCAACTTCCCCAGATGCACTCTTGCAGCCCTCTGGTCAAACCTGTCCTCAACCCTGAAGAGAAATTTATTTGGATAGAATCATAAACTTTCATCATTGTGTGCTTAAAATCTGACACTTGTTTGACCTGTGTTCATAATCTTCAATGCTGAGAGCTAAATGTGAGAAGATTTGGACATCCCTGTGCCCAGGTAAGGGCGGCGACCACAGCAGCAAGACTAGTGCAGACAGCACACAGCTCTGTATCACTGACTCATTTGACGAGTCTCCTCTGAGTATCTCCTTTTGTCAGGGAGAAAACGTCTGTGACCCAGGAGGTGAGCTCCCAGCTGACTGACAGAGCTGGGGTTCATGTCCAGCAGCTCCAGCGTGAGCACATCTCTGCACCTATATCCCCAAAAATGTGTCACTGAATGACAACTCGACATAAATCCTCATTTATGCAAGATGAATAAACTTCAAACACAGGCCCCGTCAAAAGGATTTACACAGTTAAAAAGTCTGTTAAAATGGTAGGATTCCTGATGAAAGTTTTGAGTAACTACAAAAAATATTCTTTCCTAATAAGATCATTGGTGTGTCCCCACTTAGTGTGGATTCTAATCACTGTGAGAATTCTGCATGGAGCCAGGTGCTGTAAGAATTTTCCCTTTAAAGCTTCCAGGAGCAAAAACTTAAAACATCTCACTGTCCCGAGTGATCTGAGGAGCTCAGCTGACTCTCCCCAGAAGCCGGCGGACAGTACAGGCCAACCCAACTGGGTCCTTCGTGTTCTTTCTCCTTTTCATACATTGAAATGAAAGGTCTTAAGTATACTGAGAGTAATTATTACTTCTCTTATTTTTGTCTAAGTCATGTACTCTTTCATATCTTCTACAACTCTGACTGCAGAACTAGCTTGACTGTCCATTATTCTATCTTTAAATAAAAAATGAAAAATCATTGCTATTGTCTGTTTCCCACTGGCTATGGAAATCTTCCATAACTTCTCATCCTGTTGCCAGCTATCAAAATTTTCTTGTTGTCACTAAACATCTGCTTTTTCCTTCATGGCAGTGACCCTGGGTGGCTCTTCTATTGCTCCATACATTTCATAATTTCATTTTTATTCTCTTCTTCTCCTGTGTAGTCAAAAAAACTGTGTGGCTCCTGGATCTCTGCTACATTCTGAGCAGAAACACAATTTGAAAAAATAAATACTGCTTTCCCGCCACATGAATGTGTGAGATACACCAATTTAGGTGGATATATGTGTAGAAGATTCCTTAAACATTATTTAGGTTTTGTACTACCAAATCTTAGTACAGAAGCTGTGTCATGAGTCCTCAGTGTGTATGCAGCACCTACTGAAAACCCGCGTTTACTTACACTTCAGCCAGAGTTGGTTGGAGTGCCCCTGACCAGCAGGCCTAGCAGCAACTATGCTCAGTCCCTCTCCAAGTCATCCAGGTACAGGGTCAGACAAACGGAGCCCGGGCTGGATTTCTGGCCTCCTCCTCCCCGCACAGGACCTTCACCCATGTACAGGACAGTCCTGATCACAGTTGGTCCTGTACCTACTAGGTGCGCTTTGCAGCCTCGTGAACTCATTTTGGCCACAGTAGTAGCCTAAGTATTCAGGTTGTGCTTGCAGAGATCAGGAAGTTATGATTCAGTTTCACCTAAGTGGTCCTTTCCATAGTGACAGAGAACAGTGCTTGTCACCCATAAGGTATCTTGTGTGAGAAGCAAGGGCCATGGAGCATGTATTGCTGATGAGAAAGCTTCTCCCACAGCTGCAGTCTCTGTGTGGTGTGAACAGGTGTCGCTCACTCCAGAGTGTTGGTGAGAGTACGGGTGATGCAGAACTCAGATCTGCGTTCTGATGATAAAGTGGCCTTACCAAGGGTAAGAAGAGCAGAAAAACAAAGGAATCTTTCTGTCAAGAGTCATGAAACATGAGATTCTCTTTCACATGAAGTAAGGGTGTGTATGATTATATTTTCACTTCAGTGCAAAAGCCAATTCTACATATACTGGAGTTAGACTGAAAGAAAATAATTTCCCTTTATTGTCCAATTACTAGATAAGCTATTAATTAGTTAAACAAATTTTCTGTATTTAAGTTTAATTTAATTTTATTTTCCATCGTTGCACTGAGGAAGAATATGATGAAATGGGATATATATCATTCTATAAAATAATGGCTTTCATTTTCATTAAAAATTTAAACTACTGAACTGCTGTGATATTGAAGAGGATAAGGATATATTTATAATTGTAAATAAATTGTAAAAAGTGATGTATTTAGAGGTTTATTTTACTTATCAATTCAAGACTTGCTCTGATTTTGATTTTAACGTGACATCCAAAGTCTTCTCATGTTTCCCCACATTATTTGATACTATTCATTCTCTAGACATTTACATATTCTCTCTTTTGTGTAAGATACTGGAACAAATAGTGTAAGTTCAGCCCTGTAAGGATTTGTGCACCTTCTTACAGGTGGCTGATGGTTTCGTTTCTTGTTTTGAGAAACTAAGGAATATTTCTTGAATAATGAACTGCTTTATTCCACCTTCACCTGTGTTCTGGAGATTTTTCAAAATCTTACCCAGTGAATATATCCATTTGAATGATTTATACTCTCTTATGAGGGAATTCTTGACATGATTTGCATCATAGAAGTTTATGCATCCATTTTTCTTTTTTCTTTTTTGCATTAAGGATCAGGCTTGGGAACTTGCGTTTTTGAGGCAGGTGTCCGAACCACTGAGCTAAGTCCCTGGCCCTTATATCTTTATTTTTGTCAAGTGTAATCTCCACTCAGCATTCATCCCTGTTTCTTGTGGCTTCCTCTACTGCAGAGGCAATAAAATGAAAAACTACAGTTTCTAGTTGCTCCTAAAGCAGAGATTGCACATGTAATTGGATTTCACCAACAGTAAATATGCCTGAAATCCACAGGCTCATGCAGGAACCTTGCAGGGTGCCTTTGTAGCTGCTTCTGGTGGAGAACATCACAGAGATGTGGTTTCCAGCAAACCCGACTGTTGGCTCCGGTGGAGAAGTGGCTGGTCTGGTGCTGAGCATGCTCTCAGGAATATCAGGGCTGGGAGACAGCTTGCAGCATGATGGCAGCTTCCAGCCACCTGGTTTGCCTGGACTGTGCAGCGAGCTCTTGAATTCAGTCTGTGCAACAGAAGCTCTTCTCCTGACCCTGCAGTGTCGCCTGCAGGTCAAGGTGTCTCCCCCTGAAGCCCAACTACCATTCCATGAGCACCTGATTCCACTTTAGGGTCCTCTGTGAGTAGATCTTAAGGTGGATTCTGTCCCTTGTGTGTGACTAATTTATCTTCTATCTTAATTTGTTACTTTTGACCAAGATAAACATCTTTCATTCCCCTTATTTTGACCGAACCTCAGACAGGTTTCCTTCTGACTGCTGCCCCTGATCTCCTTTTCTTAATGCAGCTGCTTTAGAAAAGTTTTCATGGGTCCAGGATTTAGCTCAGTATTTCCTGCCCCTGCCTTGCAAGTGCAAGGACCCGGGTTCGATCCCTGGTTACCACATACAATGATAATAAGTGTGAAGACTCACACCCAGCAGCAATCAGTACCACATGCCACAGTGCCAGGTGTGGTAGCTCACGGCTGTAATCCCAGTACTTGGTAGGCAGAGGCAGGAGAATTTCTCTGAGTTCAAGGCTGAGCTCAGGTCCAATGTGAACTACAAAAAAAGTGAGACCCTATCTTAAAAACAAAACAAAACAAAAATACCGCCAGAGCTCAGCACAAAACAGCAGCACACAAGGGCTTCCTGGCCATGCTGCCCCCTCGCCCTAACCCTCTGCTACTGTCCACAAGCTCCCCTGTGTTTATGTCTTCCTACCTGATCTGTTTCAGTGGAGTGTGAGTCCGAGCATTCTCCTGCAGTGCACATATCTCTCTCTCAGTGAAATATTCTTGAGTAATATCCTCCTCATTGTTTAACTTGCCCAGTGCCATTTTGCTTTTACTGTTCTCATATAACTTACAGTTGTGTTATGTCCTTCACTGTATTAGAACCAAGAGAAAAAGTTTTATTACATTATTTAAGATATATTATGAAATTGTATTCAACCAAAAGCATATACAGTATATCTCTACTCCATAAAAATATAATAAACACGTACACCCACCATTTACTTCAGGAAATAAAATATGACCAACTATTCTAGCCCACTCCATACTCTGTACATGACTCATTCCTCAAACGGAAGTAGCTGTTTTGAATTCTGAACTCAATATTCCTTTAGTGTTACTTAGAGTTTTATTCTGTGTGCCTTAGAAATGTGAAGTTCTGCATTTTACTTCTAAGAGAACTGTAATCAGGACTCAAGTATTTGTGTGGAATGTGCTTTTGTGATCAGCAGGGTGTGCCGAGCATCAGCCAGTGACTGCTGGCAAGGCTCTCGCTAAGCCCCAGAAGCCTGTTTTCCTGTATCACTGTTATGGCTTCTGTAGTGGAGATTGCAGCAAAGAAGCTCACCACATTCAGGAGCCTTGGGAAGTGAAAAGGTCTTGAAAAGAATTCGATACACTCTGTTTTTTGCACCTACAACTAAATTTGACTTATGAACTGCCAACTACTTAAATTTGGAACTTCTTTCTTTTTGTAAATTAGAATTGCACCATGTCTTAGGATACTTATTTCATAGTTATCTTATAATGTATCAGACAAAAGCAATGAGGATGTAATTTTAAGCAGGAATGAAAAAAACTACAATGCTCAGATTAAGTGCTATTAGACAACAGACAGAAAAGTTAAAATTTAAGAAGCTGCAGCTGTACTGAGCTTGTAACTAAAGGGACAGTGGGTTCTGCAGAGCTGCCATCCTTGTGTAGAACAGCTTGTTCAGGTCAACAGGATGCTCCGTAGAACTTGTCAAACAGCAACCTTCATTCCAAATAACAGCCTGGTGCGAAAGAAGCAATTTTGTAAAATATGTATCTAGTATGTAATCAAGAATCCATAGGTGACATGGTGGGGCCTTAGCAATACTGTTCGCTTGGTTGCAGATAAAAATGAGAAATTCTCACTAAATAAATAGATAAATAAATACATAACTGACTGACTGACTGACTGACACACACAACCCATGTCATAATTTTCCAAAACTAGACCACTGTGTTTAAGATCTTATACCAGATGTTCAGTTATGCATAGGCAAATTATTCGTATTCTGTAGAACCACTACTTAAAAATTCACTAAGATATTACAAATATTAAAAGAAAATTTTACATATCTAAGTAACTATTGTGTACATTTGAATTCATTTGAATGAGTTCATTTTGTTTGATTCATTTCATTGGAATTTAAAATCCATGTAAATATAAACAGGAAGTATACATATTCTGCTGCTTTCCACATATTTCACCCAAAGTAAACTAATGACAAAGGTCAGAGCTGAAACTCTACCTCCCCTGCTCTTGCTTCTATTCCTACATAACTGCAGCATTTTAGAGAAAATTATTTATTTCTCCGAGTTCAGTTTTCTCATATCCTAGAAATTGTAATAACTCCCTACAAATGCTCTTATTAGCATGAACAGCAAGTGCTAACAAGTATAAACCTCACCATTACCATCATCATTATTATTGCTATTGTTAGAACGTAAATGTTGACTTTGTGGTTCTGGTTACAGAATGGGCTGGACATCTCTGTGGGAAGGAACTTCAATCCACTAACAACTCACATATGCATAGGACATGCACAGAAGCCCCTGGCTGTTCATGCTGCTGCAAATCCAGATGCGTGGTAAGCATCATTCATTGGTTTTTGTTGTGATAATTATCTTGCTTCATCATCTTTTTTAAAATTCAAATCTTTATTGGTATGTTGTATATACACATCATCATCATCATCACATTCAACATTGAGAATTTGTACCAGTATGACAGGACTTAATTCTCATTTATTTCCCATTTCCCTACCCACCCTACAACCCCCCACTCCCTATACATATATAAGCTTTGTTTCCTTTTTTTATTAGTATCACATTCTTTTTACCCTCATTATTTACCCCTACACTCTCTTTCCTTTTAAGTATTTCATATTTCACAATATCAACTATATATACTAGAACTTATTTACATCTTCATTTTCTCATACCAGAGAAAAGATATGATATTTACACATCTGTGACCTATCTATTTCACTTATGAGGATATCTTCAAGCTACATCCATTTGAGTATTAATGGATCAATCTTATCATTTTAAATGGCAGAATAATACTCCATTCTATACAAGAACCACATCTTCTTTATCCAGTCTCCAGTTGATGAACATTTTGGTTGACTCCAAGATTTAGCTAAACTGAGCTGCTATAAACATAAGTACACATATGTCATTGTGATATGAATCCTATAATTCTTTTGAGTACATACCTAGCAGAGGAATAGCAGGGTCAAATGGGACCTCTAATCCTAGCTTTTTGAGGAGGCATCATCTTTTAAATACAGTGAGACATGCAGTATCACTTGGTGAGAAAAGAGCCTATGGAGCTGATTTTTAGTGACTGTCTTCCTTAGTGCTGCAGATAGCACAATGATTATTCCTTCCCTTTCCTGTTTATTCCCCACATGTGCCCTCAGCCCTTTCTCTCAGGAGAAAAACATTCTAATAAATTGGTCTCTTCCAAGGTAAGAGCGACTTAATGTATTGTCCTTAAATGTCTTAATGCATTTAGAAGGAGGACACCAGCTGACGACTGCTTAATACTGTCAGAGTCTTGGCAGCATTCCTGTCTTGCTGAAGGACACAGCACTGTTTGCAGGTTGGGCCGGGAGTACTGTCCATCCTCGGAGGAGGATTCTGCTTCCTCAGCAGACTGGAAGCAGCCTGAACTCCATTAACAATAGAATAGACTTCCCCTCACAGTAATGACTCCATTAAAAGACATCTTCAAACCACAATGCTTTATTAAAGCTGATCACAGGACATCCATATGGTAAAGAAATAGCAACTGACAAGACTGTGTCCTCGGGAATTTTCACATCTACTTAGACACAGAGTATCATTGATTGATGGGTACCCTAAGAACATTAAGCAAGAGGCAGTGACGTCAGATGGCAGAGTGAGAGTAAGGAGTCAGGTTTCCAGGGGGCAGGAGCTCAGCCATTCTCTCAGAGTGGCTGGAGCTGCAGATCCTCAGGTCCAGAGAGCAGAAGGGACACTCAGTCTCTGGAGGTGGGTCAGGACGTGACTGGAAAGTGGTTCCCACTGACCCTGAATGCAAGCTGCATGGAAGAGCCTGGGATAACTCGGCTGCTCTTCCTCCCAAAGGCTGTTCGCAAGGCTCCGCGTCTGAGAGGACAAGGAGCCCCAGCTCTCCCTTCCTCTGGAAACCTCCAGTCACGGCTCTCACCTGGAGAGGTAGTTTTCTCAGTGACTCCCACGGACAGGTCTTTGAGAAGGAATTTATGACAATCTGAGTGTGGAGCTATTTTGGTGACCAGAAGTTGATTCCTGACACCTGTGATTACATTAATAATGATTTCCTCGAAAGTCAGTAGAAAAAGACTGAGATGCACCCTTTAACTATTTCCTTTCAAGGCAACCAAATATATTGAAATCCAAATAGTTAAGGAAATTACTGCTCACCTGAAAAATCATATTTTATATGCAAAAAATTATTACAAAAATCCCCAATATCATTTAAATAGTTCATCTGCTGGTGTATATCTTTTCACATGTGAAATGTGAATCTCACTAATACTTGTTCTTTTAATGAAAATTCAAATGTGTATGATAAATACATTAGTGCATGGTGAGACATCAACATCTTCAAAACTAATAGTGTTTTATAAAACCACAAATCCACTATCGACATGACTGCAGATTTTACTTAGATGTCTCATTAATTTCAAATGGATATATTTCCAACCACCCTTTCAAATACATAGCTACTAATATGAAATCTTTTGATAATAGTGTCTTGTAAAAAGTTACAGAGATCTAAGGAGAATTCAATTTTCTAATGCATTCATTATATTATAAATAAGATAGAGGGAATCGGTTTATTGAAAAAATTATAATTGGAATTTTAATCATATTAAAGTTACAGTAGTATATAGAAATTCTAAATTATGTGTTCCTAAAGCGACATCTCTGAAAATCACATGTAAAGTGTTAGTAAACATAAAGTGTGAAATATTCTGCTGAACTGGGAAACAAAACATTTCTAATTTTCCTTTGGTACAATAGCACCAAGTGTATAAATATAATAAGATGATAAAATGAAGACTCACTTTGAAATCAGGTATGGAAAATGCATAAAAAGATTGCAAATTTCTTTCTGAATTCCTTTCTCCTTCCCCCAATGATGTTGATTGTAAGTAGGATATACAAAAGAAGAGTCACAATGATCAAAAAATGTCAAATGTCATTAGTTTTTCATAATGGGTCACATTCATAGGTAGATATAAAAGTTGAGCCTTAAGAAATGTAGCTGTTACATACATTAGAAGAAAAGTAGAATATTTTGCAATAGGACTGAAGGCAAAGTGTACATGTGGAAGATGTGTGAGCATCATACGTGATGAAGAGCACAGCGCAGCACCAGCTGGAGGAGCACACCGCACACGTAGCTGTTCCAGCACAACCCTTAGGCATTTCTCTTTTTACTTTTTTAGGCTGAGCTGTATTTCAAGGTGCATTTGCAATTTACATGGGCTTATTGGGAGAGAATCTAATCTGTCATGCTTTGAGTGGTGTTTTCATTTCATGTTGGCCGTACGCTCCTCCATAATGGAAGCTCAGAGATTTGTGTGCAGTGTTCTCAGTGAGAACCTGGTAGGGCTGTCAGCACTATTCATTATGAGCACAGAAACTGGGTCCCCCCGGAGCCAGGGTCCCCCTGGAGCTCCTGCCTCACATCTGTCCATCCGTCCCGGTCACCAGGCTGCCTCACTGTCTGCAGTCTCTCCGAGGCCAGGCCACTGGCTTCCCGGAGCCTCAGCTCTCTACATGATCTCAACTCTCTAAAAAAGAATCCTTGATTTTCAGTTGTCTTGAGTTTGCTCTTTTTGGAAATAGAAGTGATAACTACCTAATTCTTTGAGCACAAGACCAGAACCCAGAAAACTGGTTGTTTTAAGGATGAAAGGACCTATGTCTTTTCTTATTAAACTTCTTTTCATTAATGTAATTCAGTATGTTTTTAAAAAATAGATTTCAGGGGCCAGGGATATAGCTCAGTGGTTCCGGTGCCTGTCTTGCAAGTGTAAGGACCGGGGTCTGATCCTCGGTAACCACATAACATACTGGGCATGGAGACTCACCCCAGCAGCAATCAGTACCACATACCACGGTGCCGGGCGTGGTGGCTCACGCCTGTAATCCCAGCACTCGGGAGGTGGAGGCAGGAGGATTGCTGTGATGTGAGTTTGAGGCTGAGCACAGGGCCAGCCTGAACTACAAAGTGAGACCTTGCCTCAAAAAACTTAAAAAAAAAAATAGATTTCATCATTTTAATTTGGCTTCAGAAGTATGTCACTTTGAATAGTTGTCTTATCTACTACAGTGTCGATAAGCCTTCTTGGAATGGTTTAGAAGTCATTGATTTGAACAGCAATGAGATTGGTCATTTATTTATAGAAAATAGAAATTATTTAAATTTATTTTAACTAATATAAAATTAATTCATTTAATTTAATATAAAATAATTTATTTAAATTATATAAATTATCTGTTCCAATCCTCGAGATACTGCAGATGACACCATATGAAATGCAAGCCACACAAATGATGTTAAATACTTCTAATCGAGTAGAACTTAACCATTCCTGTACTGATTCACATGAAAGAATGGGCAAGACCTTTGCCAGAACAGCTTATCACAGTTTTCACATTACGTCTCTGTACACTAACTTGACATTCCTCCCCACGTCTTTATTTGCATAAACCTTTTAAAAAGACACTTTCTATATTCCTTTTATTAAAGCCATTTTAAATGTTCTCACTAGATTGTCATATAAAAATGTTAATTCATCTCAGTGTTTATCGGATTAGAGAAGATTAATGTTACCAAAATTATTATTTGTTTTATAATGAAAATATAACTTGATAACTAAACACCCTTTGATGGGAAAGAGGATGGAAAATAATTTTTCCTTTATGTCAAAGAATTAATTTAGGGTAACTAACATCAGAACAGAAGTCTGGAGTTTTAATGTTTAAAGCTCTGACAATCACTGACAGGTTAATAATTAGTGTGGGTTGTTTGAGCAAATCCAACTACAAAAGTGAATCAAAACAAGGTTAAAGTATTTATATTACTCAAAAATTTAAGTGCTCTTTGAGAAACTTTAAGGAATAGAACACAATTTATTGAATGTCCTAGAACTGGTAAAAAAAATTTAAGACAAATTATCTTCCTCTCTTTAATTTGATCAGAACTTCTCATGTCTTGCTCAGTAAATGAATTCTACCAAACAAGATTGATCCATCCATTAATCTAAAATTGGCCATGGGCCAGGATGACTGCATTTTGAAAATTATAGCAGTCAATATATGTGTGGATAACACTCTTTAAATTAAGACACAGATATCCAAGTTCTGTGGAAGCACCATTTACAGTAAACACAATGATGAAGGAGAAATTAGTTTTTGAACATGAAAAATATATTGAGTTCTTCAGCAATATAATATGCTTAGTTTAAATATCATCTTTAAAATAGACTCAAAAATATAAGACATGGGATTCCACTAGTCACCATTTGATATAATAGTTGCCTATGCTTGTAATGTGCATTTCCTCAATGACAAAGCCATCCACATTGTTAACAACTGTTATTTATGGTGTTGTGTTCAAGAAAATATGACTCATCCTATTAATTATTAGAGTTTTTCATCTCTGTAGGAAATATGTCATAGGAAATAAATGAGAAAAGAAATTCTTAGACAAAAATTATTTTAGACAAAAACTTTTTTGACATTTTTTACAATTCTTGATATTTCATATCAGTCTAAAATATATTCTTTGGGCCTTCAAGAAAACAAATCTTGAAAATCTCATGAAAAAACATAAAAACATGCAGTTCTTACATTCAAAAGAGAACAGGCTCTTAAGTGCATTAAAAAGAAACTGCATCAGTTTTCTTTTCAGTGAAATTTTATATTATACTGTAATATATATTTAGCACTGTCTTGAGGAGATCCTTGGAATAATACAAGCGTTCGTTAACTGTGACAGCCCATGCATGGTGGTCAGTGCTGTATGTGCAGGAGATAAACACGTAGGATAGAAGGAGCCCTGCAGGGTCAGAATTCAGGACACTGCTTAGAGGGCTGTAGGGGGAACGGCCAAGGGGCCATTTGTGGTACAAACGCTGGAGAAGAATCGCCAGTCGGCAAACTTTGTGCAGGAGACATGAGGGACTTTCTCAGGGAACAAAGCGTTACAGCCTCACCCTGAGGTTTAAAAAGCATCTTTAAAAGGCTGAAATCAAATCCAAATCTCGTAGGAAAGCCCGCTCTGAGGGGCTGCTCCAGACTCCTAATGACAAGGCTAAATTCACAAGGTCTCTTAGAAAACAGTTCAGCCTCTCACTACTGTTTCCAGCACAGACAACAAAGCTGTGTGTCCTAAACACTTCTGAGAAATACAAGGATCTAATATTTTATGACTCTAGGGCTACGATGGCTTTGGAAAAAGAGGGGAAAGAGGAAAATGCAATGAAAATATGTTTAACAATGTGAGGAGATGTCTGCATATAAGTATAATTTATAATATAAAATTAAATGTACTATTTTCAGAAGTATACTATGAGAAAAAACATATTCCTTGAATATACACACAGATAGACTTAAATTACTCCATGGACTTGTTAAAATATTGAAGGTAACCACTGTCCATTTCTCCTCTCTTCCTCTATTTTGTCTTAAACATGGGTAATGAAACATGTTTGCATTTGGCCGCATCCTGAAAATGTTTGGAGACATATTTTGACTTGAAGATGAGTAAACTTCATGTTTTAAACATTATTAAAACAGACAATTCTCTAAGGTTCGACTTCACCATATCTACAAAGACCACTTGGAGTTGAAATCTCAGCCAGAAGAAGAATAGCATCCCCCATCCCGTGGGAAGTTGCTCACAGAATTTTAAATTCTCAGACTTAGAAAGTAGTATCCTTGAAAACGATATCTGGTACTCGTTTCTTATTGATAGGTTCTTTGAGTAGAAATTATTATGCAAACTACTTAAAGTAAATGCATAATTGTATTTTTGGCTTTTTATTGTCTGTTATTTTACTTCTTTTTTGTGGTAGGAGAACCGAAGCACTTTGCCACGTAGTTGTATTCACAACCCTGCTACTGAGTTTTTTCGTAGTCATATTAAAAATGGGCAAACGATATGAGCTGACACAGCTCAAAAAAAGATACTTGTAAAAATAACTATGATTTCAAAAAATAAGAACCAGAGATGTGAAGTGCTGCTTAGGACGTGGAGGAAAAGCATTCCTTCCCACTGGTGGCAAAGCATGTAAATTGGTACAGTTATTACGGAAAAAATATGAAAGTTTCTGAAAATTCTTCAAGAAGAACTATGACAGTGACCCCACCATTGCGCTTCTGCACAATCGACACGTTGAAGAGACACTCATACCCTGTACAGCAGTGTTGACAGGATCCCAGAATGGAAACTTTAGGAGCCAATCAGCTAATCCAGGGTGAAGAAAATATGGTATCGATGCACAGCTCAGCCGTGAGATGTGAAATCCTCACACTTGAGACAGCACGGATGGGCCTAGGGAGCGTTAATGTTCCTCGAAAGAACCTCGGCAGAGAAACACGAGGGCCTCGTGATCACATTTATGAGATGTGCAAAGGTTGATCTCTGAACTTGAGGGTAGAATAATAATTTCAGAAGCCGACACAAGTAGGAGGGAGAGAGATGGAACAGGCTCCTCAATAGACACTAAGCTGAGGTTGGGGGAAGAAGTTGTAGCTCGCCCTGCGGGGACTACAGACAGCGGTGGTGCGTGTCTCCACAGCGAGAGCGAGGACAGAGGGTCCGGGGTATTTCCACCGTAAAGAAGGGATCAGAGTTTGAGAAGATAAATATGTGTAGCTGGGTGAATCTGTGTACAATGTATCAGCACTTTTCATGGTATCCCATTAATGTGTACAGTTTTTGTGTTCATATGTATCAGTCATAAATAAATATAATTTCAATAATATCAAACAGAGTTAGCAGTATAGTCTGTCCTGGTTTACACAGTTTTCTTTTGCCTTACTCCGTACGCTGCAATCCTACCCCTAAGGTGATGATGTAGGAGACCAGGCTCGGGGTAGATGATGGGGCCGGATGCCCGCAGTACTCACTGCTGAAAGATCACCGACAGCTACGACGTCCTTTCGGCCGAGGAGGACACGGCCCGAAGTCCCCTCTGCGAGTCTGCGGGCACCTCGCTTCCGACTGCTTCCTGCACCCTCTGCACGTCTCTGCCTTTACGTATCATTCAGTTTATGCTATTAAAAAAAAAATCTGAACAGACTAAAACATACTTCATACAACATCATCTTATAATTTGGGGCCAAAACCTGCTTCACATCATTCTCAGAGTATAACAAGCGAAGCCACCCATTGCATACCTGCCGGTTAATTCTATAAAGAATTCAGTTCTGGCTGGAAAGCACAGGGCCTACAATAACCTGTGTCTACCGCATTCTTTGATGGTAAAAGACAGTCTATTTCTCTGTTCTTTCCAGCATCGCCGTGAGACACAGCGCGGTTGCAATGCTCCCCTGGAGGCCCAGACATCTTTTTTCAAATTCATATTCAGTGCACCTGTTTAAGCTCCCCCTCTCCTGAATTCGAAATAAAGAATGCCCGGGTCAGGGAGTCAGAGCTGGAGTCAGAGCTGGAGTCAGAGCTGTCCGTGTGGAGCCGGCGTGGGGCTACTACACAACGCACGCGGCGGGCTGAGTTCGGCTTCCGTTTAGTTTTGATGATGTTCTTGCGCCTCGGCTCTTCACCTGTTTTGTCTCACCTCGCAGAACTGTTTGTTCTCTTCCCTCATTTCTTGCGTGGACAGAGGGTGGGGAGCGTTTCCCAGAACAGGAAGATCAGCTTCCGAGACAGTGTAACTAAGTGTGAGGCCAACTCTCTGCAGCCTGAAAGGTGAAGGACAAACGCACCGTCACAGTACGATGTGGGAGCTGCCACGGGCTTCGTGGTGTTCCCAGCACATGCGGCTTAACGCTTTAAAATGAAGATGACAATTTTGTATTATAACAAAAACATAAAAGACTGCTGCCTTGATGAATGGGCGAGGCACACAGGTGTAGTTGTTTTAGTTGGTAAAAAATTGGTCTGTTGGGAGAGATGGGTATGCAAACAGGCGGACGTACAGAGGAATATGCACACACACACATGTACACGCAGAAGCGTGTGTGAAATCTGGCTCTGGGGGCTCAGCATACAGCTCCGGTAGCTGAGTGAGCTGAGCCACAGGAGTGAGCAGCGTGACTAGACGTGAGTGAACTCTTCCCCGGACAGGGAGGGACACGTATTTCTAAAGAGTGTGAAGAGAAGAGTTGAGTGATATGTTCTTTTTAGAAAAAGGGTTCATGATCAGGACTGTTGTTAACATAATGTGAATATAGAATTAGCCTTAAATTAACATAGCTACTTAAAATGTATTTTGTCATCTTAGGGAGTCCAAGCTCATCGAGAGACCAAAAACAACTTACTGAGTTGAGGAGCTAAGCGGTATACAAGATAAATAAGCAAGATGGCAGGGATTTGGTAAAGTTGGAGAATGGTTTATGAAACCAGTGCTTGTCCTCAGGAACTGTTAGCTGAGCGTCTGTAACGGAGGAAAACTCCCTAAATCGTAGAGGCTTTTTTTGTAGTAAGAAAACAAGAAAAGAAAACATAGCTGTAACTTCCTACTTGCTACCTGACTAGTGACATTTGGGGAATCTTGAGCCACTGATTTACCTGTCTTATGTGTGGGTCTCACTTTTCATCCTGAAACACTGAATCCACGTATTGGATTTTTAAGAAACCCTAATGGCTCCCTCGATTTTAAACACTTAGGATTTTGTATCAGTTATCAGCTTCCAGACACTGACTCAGACGATAGTTTCCGGGAATCTTTAAGTTGTTGCAATTCAGTGAAGTAGGTGTTTGCTACTGGCATTAAGATGTCAGAAAGTGAGTCGTGTTAGTCTCATTGATGTTGTGGACCTTTGACGGTGGTAATTGTAATTAAATTATCCTAATATAATGGCTGACCCACGTATACTGTAAACTATAATAATTGGATTAAATAAAATAAATAATATTTTAATTAATATTTAAAACAGTAGCATTTCCAACCTTAACTGTGATACAATTAAACATGTAACTAAAACTCAAGCCATTTATGGTTTTAAAACCAATATCTAACTCTTTAGTGTTCAAATAGTCATAAAAAGAATTATTTTTATGAGAGTTGCTTATACCAGAAACAATTTGAAGCTAATTAAACTTAATTATTGTAGAAAGTTGACAAAAATCTCATCCATTTAAAAGTAGAAGTAGTGACATATACATGTTTTCTAGTGAGTTGTTCTATTGCTTGTCAGATTTTATTTCTAAAAACTGTTGCTCTTTAACATGGACTTTTAGTTATCAGTTCTTACATACTCATTTACTGTTCTGAGTAAATGAATCACAAAATATATTAATCCAATCAATAATCTTGACTAAAATTCCAAAAAATAAAACAAGAAATTTATGCTTTTTGTGTAGAGGTATATTTATAAGCATACAAAAAGTTAAAAAGAACTAAATGTCTTAATGGAAATATATTAGGAATTATGATTTATGGGTATGTTGCTAAATAATTTATGTTTATATGCATTATTATCAGATCATGCTTATTTTTGAGTAGTTTAAAACTGGTCCTTGGAGCCAGTGCACCCTCTCGCCTTCTTCCATCTCCCGTAAATTTTAGTGGAAGGCAAGTTCCTGTGGATCTTGCCTCAGGACTCCAGTTCAACATTTCTCAAATGCTACAGTAGATGCTTAAATTCAATTTTTGGTATCAAAAAGATATAGATTACTGATAGTGCAAAATATATCAAACCATAAAAAGCTATTTTATGGTATTGGCTACATGTAATATCCAGGCATCAAAAACCAATTTTAAACTGCTCAAAAATAAGTGCAACCTAGTAAAAACAGTGCATACAAAATGGACTATATATATAAATTATTGATAAACACACACGTAAACCCAGTGTAAGTAGATTAAAAAGCAGAGACTATAGAAGTTTCCACAAGTATGCTGGACTAAGTCTGAAGTTCATGTGTGAGGGTGATCTGGTTCAGCAGAGGAACAGATGGCAATAGTAGAAATTCAGGAAGCAAATGACACATGAGGAGTAGAAATCACATAGTATATGTGAAAACAAGGTAAGGAAGAAGTTATGAGAAATAACTACTAGTTTTGTTAGCTAATCATTTTCACTTTTCCTGAGAAGAAAGGTATGTCTCTGGTGATCTTTTTCAGCTCAGAACAACGTACTCAGTCTTACAGTTTGAAAGGTTTTACTGAGGTCTTGCTGAGGTCTTGACTCTAAACAATATCTCAACCTTTTGCCTCAAGAACTTTTTGCAGAAATATCTGTTGCCTGAGCGTCTGTCTGGTATTAACCTTGCCTTCTCCCTGAGCGACGCGGTCTGTGTCTTTCCGTGGCATCTCCCCCTTACCCGTGTAGGAGAAGGAAATCTTCTCTGGCACCCACTTTAAGATCTTTATCCTTCCTTTCCCTGGGCTTCTGGGCCTTGTCTCTTCAGTTTAAAGCTGTCAAAGCCATAAGCATGTGGTTTCAAAAGCATCACCACCAAAGCAGTCTGCTGAAGATCCAGCAGTCAAATTCACTGAGGAGAATAAAATTCCTTCTAAGGAAGTAGAGACCATGAAAATTATATTTTCCTGAAATAATTTTCACTTCAGGAAAGTTTTCAATTGTATTTTCCCATTAGCAGCAATATGATTATTAATTTTTGTCCATTTCTATGCTTATCAATTATTGTTTCTGAATGAATACTTCTGTTTTACTAACCGGACTAGATGATTCTACCAAAAAAATTAACCTATAAAATTTGAATTAACTTCTCTTCTTTTGAAGAAAACTCAGTAAGTAAAGCCCTCACTATAAAGTTTTCACATTGTATTTGTCCCATAATATTTAGAAGGGGCTAAAGAACTTATACTTTGAGGAAAGTCCAACCAATCTCAAAGTCCTTCAGACTATCCACAGATTCACAGAATTATAGACCCATAGTCTGTGTTCATTGTTTACAATTTTATTTATCATCTTTACCTCGAGAAAGACCAAGTTGACTGATTTGAGTCAACATGTTGACTAGAAAAGCTTTTGAAAGGTTTTTGCCTGCTCATTGTTGTCATCATCTCAGAGAGAAGGTGCCAGCATCACCTTCTCCCAGGTAGACCTGACACAGTATTGAAGGTGGCCTCGGATTTGGATAAATGGGTGCAGATTCCAAGGAAGACCCTCAGGAAGTCTGCTGTGCTCCTTTCCAAGGTGACAGGACCAACAGACCACAGTGTGTGTGATCTCTGAATCCTTGAGCCAAAGAAACATCTCCCTGTTTGTAAGTTTACTTATTCTAGATTTTTTTGATTCACCAAAATGTAAAGACGACTAATACAGCAGTACTTAACACTTCAAAAGTGTTTTCAAGTGTTCCTAGATCAAGTTTGTTCAACAGCATTCAGCATTCTCTAACAAGAGATGTTGAAAAGGGAGAAATTATATTTCTTGAGTGTACAAGACAAGGAAGAATAGAGTAAGACCAGATGAATTTCCTTCTCACAGGTTATTGCTGTCCTAAGGCATACCACTCACATGATATGAGTCCTTCATTCTTAGAGCAAACTTAATGACTAATATCAATTAAGATCGGCATTTACAAGCTCATGTTTGGATGGTTATTTTTCCTTTAATATAAAGATATCTAAAATTCAACTTGTGTTTTAAACATTTGGTAACAATTTGTGGATAGAACTGTTTACACTTTATTTGGTAAGCTAACCAATTTATGGAGTAATTTTGTAAATACAATTTCATATTCAATCAATAAGCACTGCTCTCCTGGCACCATACCAGCTGAGCAGAATAAAAAGGACACACTTTTGCCTCTTTTGCCTAGTGATATACACAGTGTACTAGGAGAAACAGGTATTAAAAATAAAGTTTAGGTCAAACTGTATGTAATGTTAAGGAAGAGGAAACACTTTAGTGAGAGAAAAATAATGGGGATAACACAAACAAGTTCTTTCTATGACAGTGGAATGAGGAAATATGCAAAGGAAGACTGATGCTGCAGATGAGCCATCGGGTGTCACCCAGGAAAGGACTGAGAATGGGAACCCTTCTCACCTCAGGGAATGAAGAGCAGGCAGTGCTGGCTGAGTGCTGCTCAGTATGATCAAGGGGGTGGAAATGTCTATGGGAGAGTAGAGGTTGCACGGGGCAGATGAGGAATGCAAGCAGTCCGGTCCTTGTCCAAATTCATAGAATTCATAATGAAGAAACCAGCGAGGCCATTGCAATTATTATGTGGAGGAGAGGGCTAAATAAGTGGCTATGTAAGAATATGCTGCCAGAGCTCAGAAGCATCTCAGTGGTAGAGAACATTTCTCTGATGAAAGAGAGCCTGGTTAGATTTCCAGCACCACAAAGACAAAAGAACAAGCAAACAGAATGTACTGAAGGACGGTGGCAAAGTGGAGATAAGATTTTGTGACTGACCAATGCTCAGATCGTTTTAATGTCTTTTGAATAAATGGTCAGGTGTCTGGGGGAAATGATAGAAGGAAAATAAGAGTGTGAGGAAAAATCTCTGGGCGATTCCAAACCTACATCCCAACAGGAGCTGCTCCTACTGGTGAGGAAAACGGTAGAAATCTGTGCGTGGGACAGTGAGGTGAGCAGATGTAACAACACGAAGCTCCCCCAGCTCAGGGGGGAGGAAGAGGCAGAGCTTGGTTGCCCAAGGAATCTCCTGAGCCAGGAAAAGAAGAGCAGAAGCCCTTTCCTCACTTCCTCCTGCAGGACACCGAGTCCTCTAGGGATTCACAAGCTACAGCCTGCAGAGCTCAAGTCTTCTCCCTTGTTAGGGATCTGAGATGAGAGGTCCAGGGAGGACTCTGACACATGTCAAAGACCCCACTACTGCTTACCGCTGAGACCCTGTTTCTGCTTTGCTGGATCACCACAGATGAGGGTCTAGAAAGGGCTCAGTCCCCTTGGGTCCCCTGCACCCAGGTTCAGGATAAAACACACTCGTGTCTTGCGCATGCGCACTAAATTACTGCACACTGAGCATCTGGAACCACTCAGCTCTCAGCTCGGCTTTCTGGGGTCAGAAGTCTGCGGTGACCAGTCTAGCTTTCCGGTGTTCCAGGGCTGAGATCAGTGTGTCCATCTCTCTTTGTTCTCATTTGGAGATTCTGGGGTGAGAAAATCTCCTTCCTGGCTTGCTCCCCTTTGTCTGCTGAGTTCAGCTTTGTGAGACTGATTACCGCTCTGAATGGCAGACTTGCTTTGCTGGCAGAGACACCTGAATCTCCTGCCATGCGCCGCTATCTTTAAACCAGCCACAGGGAATTCCTCTTCATGCTTCGTCTTTGGTTTCTTCTTCTGTGACCAGCAAGAAAAATCTGCTTTCAAGGTCTGAGCTCTTACAGATAATCACCTTTTACAAGGTCGCCTGTATCATATTAACAAAGCACATGGAATCATGCGTGTAAACTCCACACCGTTCTATCTTGTGTTATTGAGGCCTGAGGAATGGGCTGGGTGATGGGTTAGACAGCAGCAACAGGCCCGAAATCCCACAAGATGTCTCACAATTCTCAAAATCCTACCTCGTTCAGGATGGGAATAAAATTTAAGATTCTAAGCTTTTGCACCTCTTCCTACTACCTTATGGGACAAGTAAAATTATCAGTGGCTGATCTGGTGGCTAGACATTGGTATAGAATTTAGGACCTGAAAGTTTATGTAGGAAAAAAAAAAAAAAAATATATATATATATATATATATATATATATATATAAATGTTATAGCTAGAAATGATATAAAATATGTCAAAAAGAGTGATTGCAGAAAAGTTCATTTTATTAAGTCTTTCCTGACGAAGTGTGATAACTCCAGTGCACACACGTTGAGCTTCTCAGGGTCGTGCACTTGGAAGTGTCTGTTGGTGGTTTGATCCATAACTGATTAAGTACCTAGTCCTCATCTTGGCAGGTGACTGGGCTTCATCAAGAATACTGTGCTGAACTTCGTATGATGTCATCTGAAATACTTCTCCTAATTTTCATTCCAAGCAAAAACTGCCATCCTGAAAAACAAAACAAAACAAAAAAAATATCAAAGGGCAAAACAGAGTTCTGGTGTTGCATAGTTTTTGGTAAAATATAGTACAAATAAGTGGTTGACCCCATAGGGATGTGTGGCCTGTGTGTCCGCAAAGCCTCACCCTCGGAAGCCTCCCTGCTGCCTCACAACATGCACACGTGACCCGACCTTCTGTTGTCACTGACTTCCAGGGCTTACCTGTCCTCTGGGGAGGGCTCTGGCTTGTCGTTCTGCATGGAGTCCGTTCCTTGTGCAACCAACATCATGCACTTGATAGTGTTAGAAGATTTCAAGCTCTCAAAACTTTTAATAGATTTTACAAGGTAGTAATTTGATCTACCAGTCCTGGGAAGCATAATTAAACTGTGGAGTTATTACACTTAGATATTAAATTAACTATAAATATGTGATACTATATGCTTATACTTTTAAGTGCAAAATAACAGTGAAGCACACGAATGGATACATCTTCAAATGTTACTGTCAATAACATGAAATATTGGAGTCTTCTGAATTGTGAACTCACTAAGATAACAGAATTGTCTTGCTTACACCTCAACATAGAGGTGGCGATGGCTGAATCTATCACTCCTGTTTGTAACGCAGCTGCACTAGAAATGTTTTAATTTTACCTAAAATAAACTCTAGAATAAAATGACTCATAGCCAGTCTTGAAGGTACTCTAGAATGCTGGAGCTTAAATGTGGGTTCTGCTAAGACAACTTCACTGAAATGACTTGAGGGTAATTCAGCCTTTGAGAAGACTCCTATTTCTAACTTGCCACTCTCCAAGTATTTCTGGAAAGGAATAAGTTTCTCAAACTAAATCTAGTTCAAAAGAAATCCTCATTGACTCCCTATCACTAACAGATTTTCACTGATCTTTAAATTAGTAAAGGCCTTTGTCAGTTATCTCAACAACTCGAGCAGAAACTTCAGAATCACTCAGTGCATCTTGTCCCTGTGTGCATTTGTCCATCAGCACATACTAGAGTCTGTGTCCTCCGCGTGCGTTCTCAGTGCAGCCTGCAGTCTGACGAGCCCACTCCGGGGCAGCCTTTGTGTATCTCTTACCCAGATCCATGCAGCTTCCATTCTCCCACTGACCCAAACTCCTGTAAGAGTGTTTTCTAGAGTGAAATCTTCATCATGTTAATCAGACCACATCAGTTTCTTACTGTCGATGTTCCAGTGGGTTCCCATCACTCTCAGATTAACTCCAAATTCAACAGCAAAAAATCGAATAAAGCAGCCCGTTCTGTGGTGGCCGTGTCTGCGAGCTCAGGTCCATCCGCTGATGGTCCTTCACACTTCTCTCTGGAGCGTCCCGCTTTGTGCAGACACACAAGGCATCCTCTTGCCTCAGGGCCATGGAATGGCCGTTCTGTGACCCAAATCCTCTTCCTCAAATGTTCACACTAATTTGGGTCTGTGCCCAAGACAGCCTCCCAACCACTCTCAACAAAACAGCCCTGGACTGGTCGGGGTGTAGCGCAGTGCCACCGCACCTACCTTGAAAACACAAAGGCTCAACCTCTAACCACAGTGCTGCAAAAACAAACAAACAAACAAACAAACAGAAAAACTGCCCATGCTAGTTTTGCTTAGTTACCACATCAGAAATTCTGTCTTTCTTTAAAGATCAAACTGATTCAAGTAGTGTAACTAATTTTAGCTCTAGTTTTAAACAGAATTTCCCAAGATATTTGGATTCATTTTTACCTGCATCACAATTCTTTTTGCTATAAACTGAAAATAATTGCTTCTTTAAGGAAATCATTTCATATGGCAGAATCAGGTTGTGTGAGTCTTTGAGAAGACTCCTATTTCTAACTTGCCACTCTACAAGTATTTCTGGAAAGGAATAAGTTTCTCAAACTAAATCTAGTTCAAAAGAAATCCTCATTGACTCCCTATCACTAACAGATTTTCACTGATCTTTAAATTAGTAAAGGCCTTTGTCAGTTATCTCAACAACTCGAGCAGAAACTTCAGAATCACTCAGTGCATCTTGTCCCTGTGTGCATTTGTCCATCAGCACAAAACTAAAAAGGACATTATTTTGTAAGCCAAAACAGAGTAAGATGTTTTGAAAAGTACAAAAATTGTTTTCAAATTATCTATTCTAATTACTGTATTTTTATTAACTTCCAACCTTAAGTGACATTTACATGATTTTTAGAGCAACACATATAATTTATTGTATACTTGCATCCCCGCATGACAGCTGTATAGTAGAAATTGCTCATTATTTAAAAAAGAAATCCTCAAAGCAAATGGAAGATAATATTCATTCTGGCTTGAAACTAGAGACCTTAAGAACGAATTTAGATGTTTATATCTCTCTTTGAAAGATTTAATTTTAAAATAAGAGCAAAATTTACTAGACAGTTTATTTTCAAATCAAGGTAGGGTAGTGATCTAGACTCTCTTGTGATTACGCAAATGCAAAAGAAGGCACAAATAAGCTTTAACAATTCTGAAAACAACGAACCTGTGATGTTATTGAATCTCTCCATTCTCCTTTCAGATCCTGTCCCCTGACTGTCCTTGTGGAGACAAGACAAGCAGGATGACAAACGTGTCCACGCTGTTACACACAGCGCCGCCTCCGGAGACCCCGGCCTCGGACTTTGGGTCCGGAGAGGACACAGGCCTGCGGCCGGGAAGGCTCGAGGATCCGGTCGACGAGGGTGAGCCGCGGAGCAAGACCGGGCTGGGTAGTAAAACACTAGCGCGTCTGGGTCTATTCCAACTCACCCCTTTCTGAGATCCGTAGGTTCTCTGTAGGCAAATTGTCTGAGAATGCTCCTTCAGTTGCACGTCCTTTTTCAAGTGTTAATAATATGGACGGCCCAGGCTGGTAACGTTCCTCCTGGGTCTGCGGGGAGATGCTGTCTTCCTTACGATGTGTGAATTTTGGTGGGTAACTGGAGCTCAATCCTAGCTCATTTTATTTTAATTATCAGTTGAAATTATCTACAAGGACCTTGTACTAGCTGTCTCCTTCATCTTTAATATTCATGTGAAAGTATTCGTGCTTTGAATCATTTATGTAAATTAGCCCCCTCATAATTTATTTGAAAATGCTCAGATACAAAAAGCATTTTTAAAATTTGAAATATTTTGACAACTAGAACATGTTTCAGTATTCCTATGATTTATGCTGTTGTCTAGTATAATAAATAGTGATTGTATTTTAAATTCCAAGTTCACTCTTCATGTAAAATAGTCAATATCACTCAGGATAAGCAGAGAGTGAATCACAGCCCTTAGCAAGGTATTTCTCATTAAAGAAAAAGTATTCTTGAATATAATTGTATATTCTAAGCAGTAAGACAACTTCTCTTATCTTTTGCTAATTTAATGTTAAAGTATTCATTTTAAGAAATAAATCAAAACTGTTATGCCACATAAAGAATACTTTTCTTTTTAGAAGGTAAAACTGTATTTCTAATATTTATGGCCCAATGAATAAAATATTCCTTAATTCTAGCAATGCTGAGGAGCTGTAGTTTTATATTTTATAACTCAGAAGCGTAGTCGTCTGTGGACTGTGTGGGCCCCTTGTAATAAGACTGTCTGGGCCTTCGGGGATGCGGATCACGAGACTGTGCCCTGAAGCTTATGAGAGGTGATCTGATTCTCCCGCGCTTTTAGTGGAAATGTGATTTGCAGAGCCAGGTCCGCCGCAAGCGTCCGGTGTTCGGTATTCGCGCGATTTGTGACAGTCCGAAGCGAGGCGCGTGTGATTCACTCTGATCCCTTCCGGCCCCCACCCCTCCGCAGGCCCGGAGCGGACACGCGTTCCCCGGCCCGATGGCCTCGAGGGCTCCGGCTCCGGCTCGGGCTCCGGCTCCGACCCGCAGCACACCCGGGCGCCCCCCGCCCGGCCCCGCCTCACCGAGCCCCCGGCCACCAGTGCTGCAGGACTGCCCAGATGGAGACCTCGCCCCGCTGTGCGGGACCGGGCTTCTCCCGCCGCCGGCCCGAGTGCGCCCGGCCCCGGGTCTCTGGCCCTGACGACGCCGGAGTCCGGTCCAGCTCCGCAGCGACCCTTGAGTTCCGGTGAGTTCTGCGGTTTCTCCTCGGGAATGAATTTCTCTTCTGGTGAGAGCAGAGCTGTGGACGTCCCTCGCCGCTCTAAGTTACTCGCGCGGGGCAGCAGCCAGCCCAGTGGGGTGGCATCGGCCACGGTGCCCGCCACAGCTGGGCGCCCGACGGGTGCAGGAGCGTGTGGGCAGCGGCCTGGTGAGCAGTGGGGCGAGCTGAGTCCCTGCGACACAGCCGCTGGGTACAGGAAGGACTCGTTCTCCTCCTAGCGCTGGCTTTTCTCAGGTAGGACACAGCCACAGCGGAATGCGCTCTTTCCAGCATTACCGCCAGCGCTGGCATTTTTTAAAAGGAAAAAGTGAGGCATTCCATGGAGCTTTACTGGTGTCCTCATCTGCGTGATGTGACAGAGCATCTCCAGATCTGAAGCGCTGAGGGTTTCGCTAGTGTGATTCAAAGCATCAATTGAATTTGCGGACTTTAACCAAAGCACTCTATGAAATTTGCAAGAGAACCAGTGTGTGAATTTGAATTCAGAACCTTAAATGGTTTATGGGGAATTGGTTTTCTGACTGACATTTCTTACCTTAGATACTTTCAAAACCATTAACCCCCTCCCCTCATATTATCAAATTTGTGAGTTTGTGAAAATAGAAACAGAAACTTATGATTATCAGAAAGAAGGGATTGTTTTTCATCACTGAAGAGTTGTGTGCCGTGGACTTTCGGGCGTCACTCTGTGGTGGTGAAGATAACTCTCCTACAAGGTGAAACGGAATCGTTCTGTGACTCCACATGTGCAGCTATGATTCTACTGTTGAAGAGACACATGTTACCCAAAATATTTAGGTCTGTAATCTGTGACAAAGAGCTCAGTAATATGAAACACCAGCTCACTATACTCTGTATATCCACATGGATAAGATTTTCTTATAAAGAATCTCAGTAGAAGATAATAAGTTTAATTGCAAATTTAAATGTAGTATTCTACCTGTACTTTCACACATGATAGCTTATGGCTTAATTCTTATGGCTTCTAAAAATGCCAGTACACCAGGCCTCACAAACCTTGCTCTGGGTAGAGGCACCAGAGATAAAAATTCCCCTTTCACACACTTTACTAACCCAGAGCCACATCTTAGAAATGCCCGGGACACTTGATTTCCACTGTCCTATAAACAAACACTATGTTTGCCTTCATGAACATGACCTTGTCCCTTCTCACACTTCACTCCAACTGCAAAGACTCTTGGGTAAATCTGACCTCATGTGCACTTCCTAGACTCCTTCCAGTCTCATTTACTTTCTTAATAAATTTAACACATAACTAACTGTGAACAAGGCATTTCTGGCCTTCTCCAATGTGTTTATCCACTGTGATGGTTAGATGAACGTCGTGGAGTAGGTGATGGGCCACTGAGCTGGAGGAGCCCTGTGCAAGCGGTGATGTGATGAGCGAAGTTCCAGATCGGGAGCTGCTTTTGAAGCAGGTGATTTCTGACTCTGGGGCAGGTAGCACCTTCACCACCCTGAGGGCCAGGAGCCCATCTCGGGTTTCCTGTGCACTAGCGCAGTCTCTGTGGGTTAGTTCAGTGAATGAGGCAAGTGAACATCAGAACATGTTCTGTGGCTCAACATTGCTTTCGTCCTGCGCTGTTACCCGTAATTTATCAAACTAGAGGAAATTAAAGAGACATAGTCCATATATTCTCCAAGAGAATATAAGAAAGTATAAAAGTGTAACAATTAATCATCTCTATGTTTCCATTTACAATATTCTTACTTATAAAATTCTAAACTAAAAAGATCAGAATGTTAATAAATGATGATGAGGTTTTTAAAAATAAAATCTACTGTAAGATTTTAATAACATGATTTACCACATCTTCAGAGAGTTTGATAACTAGAGTTTACTGAGGACATTTGATTTTCTTCTGTTTTTCCTTAACTGCCTTGTTTTATCTCCATATATTTTGGCATCTATTAATATTCCACAAAAATGTCAAAATATACGTATCACCATGTTCAATGTCATTCTTTTTAAAAAATTTAACAATTACATAAAAATTGGACATGTTTACGGAGGACTGCATGTCATTTTTACACACTGTAAGTTCCAAGTTGGGGCAAGTGTCTCTTCACCTCAGACATTTGCCGCTTCCTTAGGGTAAAGCCATCGCAGCCCTCCCTTAATGTAGTATTCAGCCACCATCAGCAGCAGACCACCACCCACACTGTGTGACCGGGACAGCACTGGAACATCTTTCTCTCCAACTGTGATGGTTCTCATGGATCCTCCCTCCCCTCTGGGAACCACTGTTCATGTTCAGTTGTTACGTGAGGAACTGCTGCAGACTGCAGAGATGAGTGAGGTCCCACCACGCACACCATCTGCACCTGACTCCTCTCTCCTCCCATGATGACCTTCACACATGCAGCTGCATCTGTGGGGCGGTGACTAGTTCACCAGCACGTGTACAGACCACATTGTCTGCGTCCATTCATGGCTGATGGAAGTGCAGACTGCATTTGATTTATAGCTATTGTGAATAGTGCACCAGTGAACACAGAAGTGCAGACGCCCTGTGGAGTCACTGATTTCATTCCCTTGGATGTGTCCCCAGTAACAGGATTTCCAGCTCAGATAGTAGCTCTTACAGAAAAAGCTGACAGCATCTGCATGACTGCAGTTCTGATGGCCCTCCGTGTGGTGTTCCCCTTTGTCACACTGGAACTCAGAACAGTTAAGCTTTCAGGCCTGAGTCCCCTACTTGGCTCCCGGGGCCTCCGCTCTTGTCTTCGGTGCCACTCCCGTGGGTGTCTTGGTGAATCCATGGGGAGGGGAGGCGCTCACCGCTGCCAACCCTGAGGTCTGTGTCCAGGGAGGGCGTGGGAGGTGAGCCCTCTGCAGTCGCAAAGGACCATACGCTTTGAGGGCTCCCGCTCTGCCTGGAGCTGTAAAGTGTGGAGTTTGGGGTGTCGAGCGACAGTGCAGGTTCAGTGGTGATGAAAGCTAGCAGCTTCCCCAGCATCAGAGTGGACTCAAATCGAGAAATGAAATACAACCAGTCGAGTTACCTCTAATTTCTAATGTTTCCACTCTTGTTAAAAGTAAAATTCACGTACATACGATGAGTATGAATTACATAGAGCATAAAATATGTGGTTTTATTGTTTGAAGAGTTAAATCTCCTTCTATTTATGGCTGAAGTTGCCATCCCTGAATGGAAAGGTCAACGGTAACATTTATACTTTGGTTTTCTTACAATGACATTAAATAGCAAATAAAAAGACCATAAAAGTTGAAAGAAGCCATGGGATAAAGGACAAAGCTTTGTATTTTGGTACTTTTAGTGGTGTGTCTATCCTGCTTTTTTGACCAAATGACCTGGTTTTCATCTCCTGCTGGACTCGGCACATTAGCTGCGTGACCCCGCGGGGCTCTGCTGCTCAGGTCGCCCATCCACCCACCTGTGCAGCCCCAGCTTCGTGCCGAGAGTCGGCCTCACTATTGACTCCAGACTGATAGAATCTTCGGGAATTTGTTTTTAGACATTTTGCCTCTTTCTCTGGTTTTTCTTCTTGGTTTTCTCCCTTTCTCTGGTCAACTTTTCACAACTATTTTATTCCACAGATTCTTTGAAGTCACACTAGATTCATGGCTTCAGATATGTGTAGAGAAATCAACTCTTGTCATTTTTGACTACTCAACATTTTTTGCCAATAAGTCCCTCAAATATTTTAAGCTAGAATGACACTGTTATTCCCCTAAAACCAAAATCCTCACCTCTTTCCCCACCTATACGTTTATTCCCTTGTGCTTCCCTCAGGTGAAAGCTATATCCATCTAGATTTCTAAGCTTCAGAATAAACTTTATTTTATCAAAAATACTATCAATTCTATCTACAAACTTCTTCTCCAACATTTTATGACAGACCACTATTATTATTATCACAGTTTTCCTTACTCAATCTTCAAAAGTATTTTTGTAAATGGGGGTAACTTTTTCCAGTTTATAGTCTCTCTGACCTGGGTCTCATATTACTTTCTGAGATGTTTTATATGCGACTTCATCCCTGAGCTTTAAAAACTACAGTAGCTTTTTCATTTCTGATAAGAAACAATTTAAGGTTTTAAGATTTCCACCTATGTACTCTACAGTCACTGTCCTCACCCTGGCTTACTTTGGGATTAACCACTGCCCCGTCTGTCTGCAGTGTGGAGCACACAGTACTCCCCGCGAACGTGCTCCGCCGCTCACTTTGCTAGACTTGTGTACTGAGGCCGGACTCACGTGTCACTTGCTATTGGAGGACTTTGGTAAGCCTCGTGCTTTACTTTTTTGTTTGTATTTATTCCTGTGGAACATTGCTCAGAACTCAGTGTGATCTTGGCTTTGGTTATTCCTTGTTCTTTGTTAGCTTCCTCAGCAATATTTGTGCCCTCCCTTTCAGAACAAGAATTGTATGTTATTTTACACAGTGTCTCATTACAGCTTTATTATAATGATGGAGTACTAGGAATGACTGTAAGATGCCTATCTTAGAAATAAGCACAGCGATCCAGCAATTTAACATAGACTGGGGAGGGTTAGCTGTGGAAGCTGCTGGGAGCAGAGCAACATAAGCCGCAGATGGAAACCTGGGGTGGAAGATGGAGAACATATCAGGACTGGAAAGTTAATCAAGGGCGAAGCTTCTTGTTCCAAAGAACGAAGCTGGATAACTCAGTATGCAATGAGTTTAAAAAATTAGGAAGTCATTCATGGCTCCTGTGGTGTGCTGTTTGGTAGGCAAATGGCATGGTGTCAGGATGCCCGAGGCAGCGAGAAAGGAAAAGGTCATGATCTATTTCTGAGGATTAGCTGTTGTGGGGCTTGTTTTGCTCAGCTACTGACTCGTTGAGAGTACAGTTACCTGTCTGTGGGAAGGATCTAACACCCCGGCTGTTCAGGGGAGAATATCAGCCCTGCAGCAAGGTTTCAGGTGGGGAGGTGTGTTTCGTGTGCTGAGTGGAAGCCTGAGGGGTGACTCAGTCCTGTGACCCCTCCGATGTTCAAGAGGCTGCACAAGGATGGTGGTGGTGAGCTGAGCCATGTGCTGACAAAACACTCCACGAAGGTTTCTGGAAATTACGGAATTCCAGGCAAACATTTCTTATTTCAAGGAAAATTACTGCAAAATAACCACTGTGGATTCAGTGCCTACTTATTAAGTAATGATGTTATTGGGTTGACAGTCTGTTCTGTTCATAAATTCACACCTGAGGAACAGACAGGAATGTTTCGTTTACATCCCAGTCACCAGTTACTCTTTAAGTTGGCAATGGGATTTGCGTTTACAAGATCTCGCTCACTCTCCGAATCCTTCATGTCCTCGAGTGCTGGTCCTGCAGTGGATCTTGATTTGGTCCTCTCGTGTGTGGTGTCTCTTGCTCTAGACGCAGAAGGAAACTAAGAGGACTTGTGAAGAGCGAGGAGGAGGTGATAAATATAGAGTTCTAGTGACATGCTCCATCTCTTGCTCATGGGTGGATCCAAAATAGCTACTTCTGAAACTGAGGAGAAATACTTGCTCCTCCACTGACGTAGTTTTCCCCAAATTACGATTATTAGTCACTTGTACACAGGAAATTAATAAAAAGCTATTTCTGTCACTTCTCAAATCTATACATAATTCACACAATACAGGGTAAATGTCATTTTTATGAGTATTGGTTAGCAGAATTCTGAGTTGTTATTTAATATCAATAATAAATGTTATTCAGCTCCACAGCAGCATTCTAACAGCAGTTAGCAGAGCCTGTCCTCTCCTTCAGCATTTAACTAAGCAACATGTTTTACTGAACTGAAATCTATGGTGTGAATAATATATTACTAAAGAACAGATATTCTCTGCTCTCCTGAAGGTTAATTTACAGTGAAACAGAAAAACACTAAACATTAAGTGAAACCAATTCATTTTTCTGGGTAACACTGTACACTTATTCTGGTTGTTAGGGTAGAATGCCAACCTGTTTTGGCTTAGGGAATCCCCTGGGAACTGATGGAGCACTTCCAAATATGTCTGGATGGGTCCAGAAGTGTGATGTTAGGTGATAAGATGCTTCCTGGCCCATTCCCAGCTGGCACTCTGCCCTTTTCTTGCTGCCATAAACAAAGCTGTTTTGCCTGCTCTGCCCTCCTTGTGTGGTTTCTCTGCCTTGTAGCCAGCCAGACATGAATTAAATGGTCTTGAAACTGTGAGCCCAATAGTACAACTCCTCCTTGAAATTGTGGGCACTGAGTATTGTATTCCAGGGCAGAGAGGCTGAGTAATGCAGAACATCGGTGTCAGAAGTGGAGACATTACTGTGATTCGTCTGTCCACGTGGTTCTGAAGCCTTTGGAACTGGTCTCCGGGAGGAGTTTAGAAGACTTTGGAGATGTGAGCTGGAGAAACCCTGGACTGCTGTATGCATGGACTGTTTGGCAATTAGGCCAGACCTCAGAGGACTAGGATGTCGTAGTCATGCAGGCAGTAAAGGCTAAGTAGCTTGACGTACCCATGACACAACTTGAATATTTGGCTGCCTTGAAATTTCCTGCACAAGATCAATTAGTGCACTGCCTTTAATCACAGTTTCCCAGTCTCAGGTGATGAGCAAATTGAAGACAAATTTTCTGTGTGAATGTAACACGCATACCCTATCGAACAATTGCCAATGGATGCCTCACTTCCGACAGAGAACCCCTGAGTCTGGCCCTTCCTGTCTGCGTCCCTGTCCCCTTCCTGTCCTTCTGAGCTGGGGCCAGAATCACTCCTCAGGCTTGTCTGCAGCAGCAGTGGTGAACCTATGGCACACGGGCCTAGGCAGGCATCCGGTGCCCTCTCTGTTGGCACATGAGTCAAGCTGCGCCAGCATTTCCCCAGCAGCCGAGCATCAGATAACAGCATTCTTGGCACCTGCAAGAAACAGAGGGGTTTTGGGTTGCAGCTTGGACGCTTGTGTCCAAAAGGTTTCCTCTCACCGTTTTGGTCATTTCAAAGAGACATTTCACTGAGACATTTTGTATTAATTGCTGAACTCCCAAGCATAGCATTTAATAGTATTATCTCATTCACTTTTTAATATTGACAATGTAAGAAATCTTATTTTCAAACCAAAATAGTGTGTCCAGACTTTGAACAGAAATACTAATGTGAAAGATAAAACACATACGATTACATGTTGATATATGAGATATCTCTGAAATATAAAAAAAATGATTCCAGTTGTTTTACAGTTTCTTTGTCCTATAAGTGACTAAGAATATGGCCGAGAGTGAGCTATTCATTGTGCTATTTGTGTCCACTTTTTAACAAGGGTAATTCTTTTAATTACTTTTAAATAAAATCCGATTTGTTACCCCTTAAATGTTTAAAATATTATTTTTGATGTTTATATCTGAATCTTTCTCTTGAAGAGAAAGAGACTTGAATTCTTGTTCTTTATTCATTGGTTCTATCTGAAGTTTTCCACTTTGCGCCACTTTTTTCCACAGAATGCTTAGCGGATAGTAACACATGCATGATGCTAATGTTCATATTCAATCATGCCTTTAAATACTTTGTTTGCAGGAAAGTGCTGTTTTTTCAAAGCAAATGTTGATTGGTTACTGTACACAAGGGGATTTATATTTGCAATTACAAGTTATTTTTAGAAAGACAGATCAAGATGTAACTGGTTAACTTACATCTTCAATGCCCTCACTTTACAATTTTCCTCTATCCTACATAATTAATTTAACTCAATGTCAGTCTTTTTAAAGGCATTTTGATATTGATTACTTTAAACTTTATGATTGAAAGTGATTTATGATCTTAAGAACTTATGGTATCTATTCTCTTTATATGAAAATAATTTAAGCAACAGAATTTTGAAAGCATAAAGGGTTTAAGGAAACAACAATATCCTTCCATATGAAAAGTAACTACTCTGGTCTATGAGCACTACCTTCAGAAATGTCAAGTTAAGCTGGATTTTCAGTACTTTTTCCATATATCCTATTTCTTTTCTAATGTATTAATATAATTTTAAAGAGGAACTTGTATAATCTCAATATTATTACTATAATACTTTTGTTTGAAAGTACTAATATAATTCTGAAAACCAGGGCTAACTACCGTACAACAGAAACAGCCATACCCAGGTCCTGCCACTCTCCTAGACCTAGTCATGATTAATTTGAGACAACCACAGGAAAATTGGACTAAGCTATAATTCATTGCAAATTTGAGTAAAGTATTTCTTAAAAATTAACACATTAACTTTATTAAGCCTGAAATTAGAATAACTCAACTTCACATAACGCAACTGCATCTAAAATTTTTGGAAATGAAGTGCAAGGACCCGGGTTCGATCCCCGGTAACCGCATACCACACTGGGCGTGGAGACTCACACCCAGCAGCAACCAGTACCACATACCACAGTGCCGGGCATGGTGGCTCATGCCTGTAATCCCAGCACTCTGGAGGCAGAGGCAGGAGGATTGCTGTGATGTGAGTTGGAGGCTGAGCTCAGGGCGAGTCTGAATCACAAAGTGAGACCCTGTCTCAAAAAACCTAGAAAAAAAATTTTTGAAATGAAATATGTCATTTGTTTTTCTCATTTCAAGTGTATCATTTCAAGTTCAATCAAAAGTCCATTTCTATAATAGCCTATTTAAAAAGACACTAGCTATATGTGGCCTTCAAATTTGAAAGCCTAGCATGGTCACTGGCTAACATAAGAGGGGCCCAGGGATATAGGCATAAATCAAAGAAGTCTCAACTGGGGACTAGGTTCCAAAATTTCAAATGTTAAGAGAGTTTGCAGGAAATATGGGGTCCTAATTTTTATGTATTGCTACATAATGTATTACTGCAAATTTAGTGGTTTACGATATGAATATACTACCTTACAAAATTGTGTATGTCAGATGTTTATGCATTGTGTAAATAGATTCTCTGCTCTAACTTTTGTTCTTAGTTTTTATCTGACTTGGAATCTCCAACCATGCTCATTAGTTGCAGCAAGAATTCATTTCCTTGCCATTTTAGTACTGACGGAACTGTGTTCTTACCATCTCTCCGCTGGGTCCACCTCTCAGATCCTAGAGCAAACTCCCAGGTTCCTGTTTGACCTTCTCCATCTCAGAAACAGAAATCTTGCCTTGTGTCAAGTCCCTGTCACTGACTGGATTTCTTTGGCTTCTCCTTTCCTACAAGTAGAAGAGAAGTCCGCCTTTAAAGGACTCATTTGATTACAATAGACCACACTTTCCCGTCTTCCTTTTGTTATACAACACAACTGCAACTGCTACCTCCTGTGTTCCCAAGACGCTTCCTTGGAGGGCGCCAGGAGGGAAGCTTGTTCTATTATTCTGATCACGATACGTGAGAGTCCTGAATGCGGCAACATGACAGTGGAAGGAATGGACAGAAACAAGAAGACGCAGGCATCGGCAGGTGCTCAGGCTGGGCCATGCTCCTTCCTGAAAACCAGCCTGTGAAGGCGTCGGGAGTCAGCTCAGTGGAGCTGGCCTGCCTGGCAAGCTCAGAGTCCTGCGTTGGATTCCCACATGAAGAAAGCAGGCCTGTGACCACGTGTGTAGGCAGAATGGAGTCGCGTTGTTCAGACTGGGGTCAGCGCAAGGGTCCTTAGAAGTCAGGAGAGAAGTGAGAAAGGGAAGCGGAGCAGCTGTTGGTGACACAACAGCAGAGACAGACACCAGGGAAAGGCAAATGACTGAGGGATGAAATATCACCTTTTTGTTCTTTATATGTTATCAAACATTGTGGACTGCTTTCTTCAAAAGCAAATAAAAAACATGCTAAAGGTTCCCTGTGTTCTAGGATGAAACCCGATAAAACACAGCATCTTCCCACTTTGTCCTCACTGCAATCTCTCCAGGTTTTGGGCTGAGTTAGGTCAACAGATGCAGCGCTGCCCTTCCTGCTGTTCGGCCTGGGTGGCTGCGGTCCCTTGTGTGACGCTTCGTTTCCTACAGCGCACTCCAGACAGTGAGTGATTAAAGCAGGACTTCAGCATACTCGTACCGACGCCCTTGGTATCGAGCACAGAGATGGACATTTAGTCTGAATGGCATTCGCGTTCCTTCTGAACACATGTTTGATGTGAATTTCTCAGCAGGAAAAACTGAATTTAGGTTTAGCAACCTGAATTCTAATTCAGCCAAATTTAAATTAAGAATATATGCAAATTACTAAATAAGAATATGGAACAAAGTGAAAATTGAGTAAGATTAGTTTCTAATATAAATTATCAATAGTTTCCATAGCTTCTTACATTATAAATTTGTTACCTTTAACCTATTTTAAATTGATATTTTCATACTATCTGAAATTTTGGTGTTATTTTTCCAATCAATGTCTCTGTTTATCTGCCTAACTACATACTGTTAATACTTCTAATTAGGTAATACTTTAAATTACCAGCATGAAACAGAATAGATTTATTCATTGTTTCATTTGTTTATTCTTAGATGTAACTGATGAAGTTTTATTCAAGACAAGTACTATTATTTATTTACTATTCATTTCTTTCAACACATAACTGATAATAGTAAGGCCCAGGAATTTTCCTCTTGCTTCTTTAGAGATCGTTTCTATAGCAACCAAGTATTTTGAGACAAAGAACTAAGCAGTGTTCCTTGGGAATGTGTGTGTTGTACTAAGGCTCTGGGTGTGCTTTTATTTTCAGTTCAGAAATTATTGATGAGAGCTCTTTGGTAAAGAAAAAAAATGATAGTATGTAAAATGTCACAATGAATAGGGAAGAAAGAATTTGATTCATTTTTAATGAAAATTAAGTGAATAACTCATTTTTATTCCACAATGTATCTATTCTTTCTGTTTTGATGTCAATTTCAAGAGTACTACTCAACTGTTTCCTAAGCATTACTGATTTCCGCAGGAAAAATCACCGCAGTTAAAAACACAATTCCCAAATACAAAGTCTATCTTACTCGTGTGTAACATTTCAGACAAATTATCTATAAATATAAATATTCATGATTAAATTAATTTAAATGATCCTTGGAACTAGAATGATGTAGGTACTTTACTGAAATCTTTTTTCTCTTAAACATAGGCAAAATTTTTCAGGAATATAATGCTATTTAACATGATGTGCCATTAATCTAACTTGTGGTATCTACTGTGGTTTTGCTGTTATGTTGCTTTGATAGTCCCACAACACTTATTTCTTCCTCTGTTGCTGCTTTTGATCTACTTCATGATTTTTCTGAACATTCCTCAAATACTTTCTCTGTATCTATGAAGCAGGTAACAACTGTTTGTGTATTTCCACTGGGGGAAAAGCTTTTCATTTCCCACCAGACTTCTTTCCCTAAACTTGTCACATTGGGTCATCAGATGGCTGTTTTTTGAATGTGAAGTGATTTTCATCTCCAGTCCTACTGGAGTATTAGTTTTGTTTCAAGCTCTGTGTCAAACGCTCACTCTTCTAAGGATCCTCCTTGGAGTCCTACAGCCTCTGGCTCCCCAGAGACTCAGTCCCCAGGTTTGCAGTAGTGATCGTGTCTCTCTCTGAGTCTTCTCCAGTAGTCGCTTGTGTAAATGAGTGACCCCACAGAAGACAGACTCATCTCTGACTTCCTCGGCAGCTCTTACATCAACATCTGCTCTGCACCACATCACGTCTCTCAATTTC
>PVIR01006693.1:0-64665 GCA_004026965.1 Petromus typicus | reverse complement strand
TTTTTGAATTGGGTCATTAAATTTGGGTGGGCTGATTTTTTTGAGCTCTTTATATATTCTAGATAGTAGCCCTTTGTCTGAGGAACAGCTGGTAAAGATTTTTTCCCACATTGTTGGTTGCCTGTTTGCACTGTTGGTGGTTTCCTTTGCTGTGCAGAAGCTTTTTAAAAGAATGAGGTCCCATTTGTTGATTTCCTCAACCAATTCCTGTGCTATAAATCAACTTTTCAAAAATAAGAGTAATAATAGATGAATTCTGAGAATACAAGTGACATGCAAACATGATTCCTTTTGTGATATTATTGAAATGTGTTTATGTTACAATTAAAGGTATGTTGGGCCGGGGATATAGCTCAGTGGTTCCGGTGCCTGTCTTGCAAGTGCAAGGACCTGGGTTCAATCCCCGGTAACCACATAACAATACTGGGTGTGGAGACTCACCCCAGCGGCAACCAGTACCACATACCAGTGCCGGGCGTGGTGGCTCACGCCTGTAATCCCAGCACTCAGGAGGCAGAGCCAGGAGGATTGCTGTGATGTGAGTTTGAGGCTGAGCTCAGGGCCAGCCTGAACCACAAAGAAAGACCCTGTCTCAAAAAACATTAAAAAAAAAATTAAAGGTATGTTGCTAATCAAGAAAATTTTTGCCTTCTGTATTTGAGTATGCTACATTTTGGTACTTGAGAAAAATATCTTTGGAATGATAGCAACCATAAGAAACTTGATAGAGTTAATCTACCTTCAGCTCAAAATTCAGATGACTTTGCTGATCACTTCAGTGTTCGTTCTATCCAAAGCTTCCATTCCCTTGGCATCACTTCTTTCAGCCCTGTCTCCTCCTTTTTGTCCCCTACCCCTTCTCCCTCCTTTTCTTCTCCATTTTCTTTCCTCCTTGCTTATTGCACCCTCTCTTTTTTTTGACAAACTGCATTAACGCAGCTGAGAGCATGGAATTCATATTTTCCAAACCACAAGTAGAACCAAATTGATCAAAAAGATGTAAGCAATGAGACAGAACAGCTAATGCTGATATATCAACGAAAATTGGTTTAAGGATCATGTGAGTTTTAAACTTGTGACTGTGGTATTAAATTAGCTTTACCATCAATATTGGTGGTATTTTATTTTTAAAAATTATTTTCTAGTGATTTTCTTACTATATATTCAGTAGCAGTGAATTTCATTAGCAGTAGCAGAATTTTATTATTTATAATTTAGCTACTCTCCATGAATGTATCTATTCCCAAACCTTCATTTATTTCCCAAAGTCTAACTGGACTGTGAATTCTTTCCCCTTACATTTACACATCCTTTCTCAACTCCTCTAGGTTGATGTGGTTGCTTTCACCAGATGCAGGATGACTTGACAAGTCTTATCATAGACATTTTTACAACATATACCATTGTGCTTTCTATATAAAGACCACGAATCATCAAACATGGTCAAGCTTTTTTCTCATCATCATCAGCCTTCTTCAATTATTGCTCTTAAAGAAGTAAGCAATGAATACCTAAAATGACCTTCAATACTTCCTACCACACATAAATTGCACTCATTTAAAGAATCATCCAGTGGCCTTTCCTCAGAATAGTACCAGTTTAGCCAAAATGAGTTTTTCTTGATTGAATTGACTGAATCTTTGTGAAGACTTAGAGAAGCCAGCTGTAAACGATAATTGAGAAAGTATGCTTATTAATTTTTGAGTATGCTTATATCACTGGAAAATAAACATAATTAATAGCACTTCTTTCTGAAGTTCATTTTGAATAAACAATCTTTTTTGTAGTAAAGTGTAAGAATGTTCAACTCAGATATAATAAATCAGAGAATGTCACTATATCTGCTCCAGTTCTTAGATTCTTCAATTATCTGTGTCATTGATCATAAAACACAATGACGTTATGCTGTGTCTATATACCTATGCATCTCACGTACTTATGTCTAACACTCAATTAATTCACCTATTTTGCAAGCACTTACTGTTCCTGCTTGTTTTTGTTTTTTAAAGAGTAGGAAGAGTTTTTATTGTGAGATAGTTTCTGCCTAAAACAGGTGGAAGGGGAACCTTAAAGTAGGTTGCTTCCCAGGAGAGATTTATGAGACAAAGCCATGAAGTGAGGCAGATTCAAGGTGGAAAACTAGGAAAGAATAAATGAAACACAACTACCCTTGAAATGATGTATTTCTGAGTCTCTGTCACCTCTTTGTATGCTTTACTTTTTCATTCTAGAAAACTGCTAGCATACACAACATTCTTGGGAGCCAATGAGTAAGACACAGGTAAAACTTAGCCAGCAGGGTAACTTGTAGAATAGGGATCACTTTTTAGTTTATATTAGAAAATCCAGGTGTTGGTTCTTACTGTTCTTCTTCCATAGTCATGTGACTTTTCACAACTGACATCATTTTTCTTGGCTATTTTCATCTGCAACATAAGGAAATGGATCCTGATTCCACTGAAGTGAGCAAATATACAGAAACACTGGTAATCATTAGGCACTGAAAGAATATGACTTAATATTAGCCTTCAGGAGTTTCCATAATGCCCCTGAAACCTTCTCTTAATTCTCACATAGCTAAAGTTTTGCATCCCGGGCTTCCAAATGTGTTGGTGTATGTCTCATTGAAATCAACCTGCAGAATGTAGTTCAAGATTCACATTAAACTTGCGGATATTTTTCTGAGTCTGATTTTGGCCAAGAAGAAAAGAAGCAACCAGTAGAATAAGCAAAGCTTCTTGGACCACAAGTTTTCAACAATGTTTTATGTCCACATCCTTGATACTTATGTCTCCAACTGCATGTGAAGTACCTGGGTATCTTATTAAAACTCATATTGTAATGCAGCAGTTATCACTTGAGGAACTGCATTTCCAAGATGCTCCCAGGTGTGGGTTATAGTCCAGATATGGCCTATGCATATCTCTCAAAGCTGCAGGTGGTAGAAGTTGGGTCTCCAGCATGGTGATTCAGTAGCTGACTGAGCCTTTAGGGGCAGGGTCCTTGTGGCAATTCCTTATGTGATCATGAGTGAAGTTTAAAAAAAAAAAGAAAGAAAAAACAAACAAAAAAACCCTGTAAAACATTTTAATAAGCAAAGTGGATTAGGCTGTTGTCTCTGTCATATGCCTGGAGGACTTTATGACTCTTTCACCATCCATTCTATGGCTGCAAAGACATGGTCAGGAATCCTGATGGGTAACTGTCTAATTAAGCTTCATCAATTCATCAGTCCCTCAATTTTGTCCCTTATTTTTTAGGCACTTACTCTACTCCCTCTCTCCCTTTTGTATCTTTTCTCCCAATGTTTCATCTTCATTTTTTTATGGGAAGTAGCTAAGATCCAGTCATCAAACCCACTCCTCTTATTTTGCCCTTGTTTCCCAAATCTGGAGAGGAGAGCTGTAGTCCTTCATACAAAGGAGGTGATGTTTCTACCACAGTCACTTGGGCTCCAAACAGATACCACACCAAGAATACTTCTCATTGCCTTCTCTCTCTTTCCCTTACAAATAATGGCTCTGCTACTTTTCACTGGACTGTAGAGCTATCTTCTTGAAGCCTGACGCTGCAAATGGAAGATAGATCTCCAAATTTTTCACTGATTTAAATTAACAGGCATGAGTTTGAATAGGATAGATCTGGCACTGAGAGTGTGTTTTTACTTGATCTCTAAATAGTGTATTCTATTCCCAACATATAAAAGAAACTCAAATAAAGATTAACATTACAGGGAATACATTTTGGCATCATATGCATAATATGCTGCTATAATTACTAGCTATTAGAATTGTCAAACAAAATGAGAACCATTTGTTAACATTTAATATTTTGAAAAAGTGGAATTAGTCATGACAAGGAGTTGGGAATTAATGAGAAGAGAGGGAAAGTGATAGGGGCTTTATCATTACAACTTAGTCAACAAAAAGACTCACCTCTACATAGTTATAGTAAAGCAAAGTGAGAAAGTGATAGGACTGTTTTATGTGACTAATTTCCCAAAAGTAGAGAGATGATTACCATTTGTAATAGATGGTAAACTGTTATCTTATTCAGGATTTTATTTTTAAATTTGTGCCTAATATAGAGAATTATGAGTAAATTGTTCTTATTATTTGACATGAAATAAAAATTCAGTGATTGCACAATGAGGGGTTTGTATTTATATATGTGGGAAAAAATCAAATGAGCTTGAATCTTGAATTCTTTAAAGTGTAGTTTTCAATGTTAGTATGATGGTTGAATAATTATTAATAACGCAAAATGCCATAGAGTCCATGAGAATTCAGGTCAGGGTACTTTTGGTTTATAGACATAGTTGAGTTGTTTCAAATAGGGTAGTTTTAAATAAAATAGGCTACTGTGTGCAGATAGAATTTAATGTGTGTTTTAAACTTATCTATTTAAGTGACACTTGAAAATATGTCCTGAGCTCTACTAAGCACCACAATAAGCTTTTAAGGTACATTTTCTAATTTAATTTTTATAATGGTCCAACCAACTTGATTCATCTTTTATCCCCATTTTAAAGTTAAAGCAAACTAAATCTGTAGTGTAAGGTATCTCCAAAGAGAATTGTATATACAATACCTTTCTGGATACATTTCAAATTCTCTATGAAAGTGTTTAAGTCAAAGAAATGTCAGGTATTAATTTTTGATTGAAAAAATCTTTGAAACTAATAGGTGAGTTTTAATAGTTTTTAACAGTTTTTACAACAGTTTTTAACAACAAGAGCAAAAACATTGTTTTATACATGTGAATTTAGTTTTTATTTTCCATCACAAACTAGTGAATTTTCAACCAAATCTAAAATTCTGTAATTCTATAAAGGTAAATCTTAAATATAAGATAAATCATAAGTCTAAATTTTCATGTTTCAGGAGTAATTTGGCCAAAACAAAATATTCATACATTTTCCAAATATTGTGGAGGATTTCTGTATGATTTAAAGGTGGAGAATGGACGTGAACCTACAACACTCAGCAACAATTCCAATGGTAGACTACCTCAAATGTTACATAACGGTACAAATAATTCATGATTTTTCCAATCACTTCTTTTTTCCAAAAGTTCTTTGGAAGAAAAATTATTGTTAAACAGAATAAATAAGCAAAATCATTGTACTTAAATAATACAAAAAGGGTGGTTTAAGAAAAAAAATCAGGCTTACTTGCATTAAATGAAGTTTCAGGTTGTATAACATAACCTACTGTTTGGCACATAGTTTGTTGAATGAAATTCAACAAATTCTGTTACCCTTATTTCTCTCATCTTATAACCTTTCCAAGAACTTTGTGCTTACTGGACAATTAACTCTGATAATCTTAAGATAGTGTTCAGTTATTGAAAGGCCTCACCCAGGAGAGTATTATGGGAGGGTGGCAACACAAAGAGCCCCAGGGATCCATCTCTTCACTTAGATAATAATTTTCCTGGAAGAATTTGACTGAGGTACAGATTTTGGGACTCCAAGGTTTACTCAAGGCTTATAACTCACAGAGGAAGACTGATAGTAGGGTGGCTAAATTCAATAAATTGCAATCCCGCACACAGTAACAATCCCATCCTGGATTCCCAGTCCTTAGTAATCTGTTGGGTGAGAATCCTAGAGTGGGCTCCTTTTACAACTTATAAAAGCCAGAATGAGCAAAAAAGACCTTCTTCTACAGTGTGGAAGGTGGATGGTTTCATCTCTCTGGTGGATGCTTCTGATCAGAGGAGTAAACAGGAAAACGGTCATTTTTGTCACACCTGCTGTCCTCATTCTGAGCTCTCCTGTGATGCATGGAGGAGGATTTAGAGACTTTTGAGACCGCTGCATAATTTTTCTTCTGTCTCCATTTTGTACTTTGCTCCCTTTTGGGAGCCATGCATTACAAATCATGCCATTTACAAACAGCTGCCTATATAAAAAAACCTGGAAATTAGCCACATAACCCTAAGGAGAGACACACATTCAAAAACAATCCAAGATCTTAAATTTACAACTCAGGTTGAATTTTTGTGTGAAAATGGGCCACATTTTAAAAGCAATATTAAGAAAAACAATAACAAAGATCCACAGATTCTTCAGAAGAAATAAAATCTTATTTTCAAAGTTATTAGAGTATTATATTTAAATGCTCAGTTTTTAAAAACAGCAAAGTTACACGGTATAGAAAAGCATGACATTCAAAAGGAAATGGTCTCTGAGAAAGTCTTGATTGCTGGTCTACTATAAAAAACTTTAAAACGTCTTAAATGTGCTAAAACAATGAAGAAGGGAGAAGTAGAAAGTCAAAGAAAAGACATATGAACATTATTTAAATATCAACAGATAGAATACTAAAACTACATCTGGAAAGGATGGTAAATATAATACAAGAGATTCATATTTGCACAAAAAAATAGATTTACGAGAAAGAATCAGTAAATCTGTTGGAAACACAAGAAAATTATCAAGCTTAATAAACAAAAAAAAGCAAAAAGAAGAGGACTGGACCAAAGGACTTGCACAGTATCAATAAGCAAACCAATATGCACATTAAGATCATTTCAGATGTTGAAGAAAGAGAGGACAGGGAAGAAATAATGGCCCAAAACTCTAAAGTTGATGAATGGCATAATAATGAATAATAAATAAACTCATCAAAATCTAAGAACTATGACCTCAAAGAAACCCACAATAAGGAAAATTATACTCAAAGTTAGGAAGGTCAGCGGTAAAACAACAAAACAAACAAAAAAAAAAATCTAAGCGGCAAGAGAGAAGCAACTTGTAACATAAAAAAAACTATTCAAAAGGAATATTAGCAGGTTTCTCATAAAATGCTTTGGAGGCCAAAAGGCAGTAGGCTAAAGAGATTGACATCCCCAAATTTAAAAAAGCTGAGAGTACACATTGTCATTATTCCTGTCCTGTAAAAAATGGTCAAGGAAGTCTTGTATTTTATTATTGGTACATGTTTGCAGTATGTAATGATTACATTTATTATAGGGTTAGTGCAAGCACAAAGCATGTCTTACTTCTGTCAAATCTACTCATATTCCTTTGGTCTTTAAAAAAAAATGAAAGAACATTGGTTAGTAATTGGAAGGCAACTGGAGAAATAATGACCTCACTATAAAGTCATTACACAACACATTATGAAATCCAGGACTGGGCTGGGGATTTAGCTCAGTGGTTCTGGCATCTACCTAGAAAGCACAAAGTTCCGAGTTCAATCCCTGGTACCACATACCACAATGCTGGGCATGGTGGATCACGTCTATAATTCCAGTCCTTAGTAGGCAGAGGCAGGAGAACAGCTCTGAGTTCGAGGCTAGTCTGGGACACATAGTGAGTACAGGGCTAGCCTAAACTACAAAGCAACACTCTGTCTTAAAAACCAACAACATCCAAAAAGAAAATGAGCATGTGCGCACACACATGACAAAGAGAGAGAGAGAGAGAGAGAAAAGAAAGAGAGAAATCCAGGATTACAAATAAGGGGATATAACTTCACTTTTTGTTTTGATTTATATATAATATATTATATAGTAGTCATATTATTAGTATATAATTATATAATATATAATATGTATATATATATATATATATATATATATATATACTATGTATATATTATATATATACCACACACACATTTTAAACTGGTAAAATCATACAGTGAACTGATATCCTTTAGAACTGTAAGTTAATTAGAATGTTATACAGCTTCCACTGCCCTTTTCAGTGCTATAGAAATCAACAGTACAATGGCCAAGCAATCTGACTGTGTTGAAATGCAGTTTATAATCTTTAACACTGATGCGAAAAGCACAGAGATATTTTTTACTGTATCTGGCACACTAGGAGCTCTGTCCTTTACAATGTTTGCTGACCTAATGACTAATTAATATCAAAGAAGATTCTACTTCGTAAAGGTCAACCACTTAACTCCATCCAACTTCAAATGACCCTTTTAGTGCCCCTGGCTCCCCTTATGGGGCAAAGACAGAGAAAACCTGTGTGTATGCTAATAGAAACCTTTATCAAGACACTTCTCAACCTGCAACATCAGAAATAGCAGGATCTAGGATAATTCTTCAATCGTGTGCATCTGAATCATTGAAAAAATTTTTGTTACTAATATTGAACCACATCCCTATTCCCTAGAACTGCAGATACAGTAGGTATAATATGGTCCAGCTATTGTTATTGTTCATGGAACTCTTAATGGATTTGATTCAGCCTGCCTAAGTATTATATGTTTCCTTGGTGAAAGTTTATCTCTTCATTTCATTGCAAAGTAGTTGTTTATCATTATTAGTACATGATTTCAGTGCATAATGCTTACATCCCTTGTGGGCAGTTGGTTCAAGTACATAGGATCTTAATTATTTTATTCATCCTCTTTCCCTTCTCTCTCACCATCTCTTGGTCTCCCTTACCATTTGAGAAAGATCCTGCTTCCTATTTCCTGTTATCTGCCTTTCATTTTGCTCTTCAATTATAATTTGGGTTTCACATGTAAGAGAAACCATATGATACTTAGGGTTGTGTGCCTGATTTATTTCACTTACTGTTAAAGAAGTAGATACATGGACCGCATGTGAGGTCATTCAAAAGAAACAGTGGACAACATAGTACTTCTTTATTTCTCCCCCTCTATAAATGTACACAGTCCTACAAATAATGTCACTTGGCTTTCATTGGTTTTTGTTCATTATATCTATTTTTTTTTCCCAAAGAGTCTTTTTCTAAAGAATTTGTGGAATACAGTTCTTAGTGATGATTCCCTCTAATCCTGCTTCAGATACTTAGAAGGAGGTAGCTTGAACTCAAGAAGATTATGGGTCAGCAAGTTTAGTAAGCTAGCTTTAACTCTCCTGCACCATGGACAAACACAAGAGCATTTACATCAGAGCCTGTCCACGAACCACATGATGATCTCCGTAATGAACAGATCTCAAGATAACCAAGTGGTCCTTCAGATGTGAAGATAAAAAGTCCTCCGCTCAGTTACTTCTGCAGGTAGGGAATAAATGCCTATGGAGAAATAGAACTAACAGACTTTTTTCAGATGTGTGGACTGCCACCTTCCTCTGATTCTTACCCTAAGAAGGATGCAATTGGAAGTGACAAGGTTCTTTGAGGGTGCTTTCACTGGAGAGGAGCTATTGCTGTGGCGCCCTCGATATAGTCCTGGGAACACATCAAGATATGGATGCAAACTGGATCACTGGGCCCAAATGCCCACCGATGTACAGCAGAGTGATTGTTAACCAACAGTTTAAAGCTGGAAAGTCTACCCTGCTACAATAGCTTCAGTGGAAACTGTGCTTCAAGTCCTGGCATCTATTCCTGATGAAATGCAAATGGAACCTCTCAGGATTCTGTCTACAAATGGAGAGGCAATATGTGGGAATATGGCAGATGCCCCTCTTAAGCCAAGAAAAAAAAGTGAAAATGATAGACAAGCATCACAAATAGCAGAGGCCAGAGGGCTTTCTTTTGGGAACATCGACATTTTTAAAGGGCAGGGTAAGTAAAATTTAGAGCTTGGGTCAGGCTGGCTGCCTGAGTCACTAGGAACTTGGTAAACTGAAGATGCCAATGCCCCATTCTTGCAATTTTTGTTTCAGTAAATATGGAGTCAATTCCAAGATGGATAGCTTACCATATGTCCATGAGCACTGGTAGCCTTGGATGACTACTAAAGTAAATAAACTGAGTCAGAGGAAGGGAAGAGAGTTCATCAACAACAAGCAAAAGAATCAAAATCCAAACAACTAGTAGCCCTGGAAAGATGTCAGACATGTCTAAAAACTGACTTCCACAATGAAAAGTGAAGTCTATATTTCCCCACCACAAACCTGGGGAAAATATAGGGAATAGTTAACCAATAATGTACACAGGAAGTGAAAGATTAGAAAACAAAAATTCACTGAGCTTCTGGCTAATTCTCTTAAGACTGCTTCAAATGAAAGGCCACCTGAGGCTCGTTGGCTCATTTTCTACCTGAAAAACCAGCCAAGCACCAGCATCAGCCATTGTAGGTCTAAGTGAAGAAGCCTCCAGATGTTAGTGGGTGCTCCCAAGTGAATCACTCCAAAGTCGTAAGTTGCTCTCAGCTGTGAATCTTCCCACGTGAATTCAGATATCATGGTGGAAAAAAACCCTCAATTACCTCACACGGCATTGCCCAAATTCTTGACCCACTAGAGCATACTAGCATGGTTATTTCACAATCCCACACTGTGGGACAGAACATCCAGCAAGGTCAACAAACCCGAAAGCCACCAGAAGCTAAGCAAAGATTACAGAATCTAAAAGTTCCGACCTTATCACTCATATTTGTCAATCGATTGAAACCTGAGCTATTATTATTTATTTAATCCTCATCTGTGAGAAAAGCAGTTTTTAAGTACATAAAATGGTCAGGGAAGTATATCCCAAGGTCATGGTAAAGATTAAAAGAGGCACTGTATAAGAATGTGCTCAGCGCAATGCCTGCTACATAGTGAGAAGTTCATAAATACTGCTATTTTGTTATCACTGTTATCCACAGTTCCAATTAAATATCAAAAATCTCTAAGATAGCTCAGTGAAAATCAAACCTATTCCTTTATGATTGAGGAAAATCAATAGAATATAAACAAATTATGTTAGATGAATATTGTGACAAAGAGAAGGCTCCACAATCAGCCCTTTCAAACATTTTTTTTTTTTTTTTACACAGATGAACTACTTTATTGGAATTATTTCTTCTAGATCAGGGAATTCAATATCAGTCTACATGTAGATCTTTTAAAAATACTAGCATAATCTTTATGCATTGATATTACTGGCTGTACTCATGTTAGAAAAGAATATGTACATTGCTGTTAACTGTAACTTCTACAGGATATAAAAATAGCAGCAGATGTCTGTCGATCACCCAGCCTACTGACAAAATTCTTCCAAACATGAGACATGTCTTTATTTGAATAAGCACCTTTTACTAATGAGGAAATATCAGAAATTAGGAGTTTTTTGGACAGGCAAATATCCCTTTCTGTTTTACCCTGTCCAAAGTCTCTATTAGTGACACTTAACAAATGTCCCTAATTAGACACATTCTTTGTAATTTTCTCTAATTCTTTCATCTTAGGAAGAGAATATTTCTGGTAAGTTATATATGCAGCATCACCACTCCGCCTGTAGGAGAAATTGATATGACTACTTGAGGGTCATATCAAAGATAAAAAATACAGAATGATTCTTCTAGGAACCCAGAAGGATCTCAAGTAACTGAAATAATGACATTAGGCACGTGGAGCATTATTTTGTTTGTTTGTTTGTTTGTTTTAACAACTCCAAGTTACATCATATGTAGCTAAAATGCAATCTGAAAATATGCAAGCATTATCAAACTTTCAAAATAGCGATTAAGAAAAAAAACTCATATTCACTCAAAGTGAGAGAGCAGAAAGAACAATTTTGATATGTATGCAAACAGTGTGAAAAAGGTTAAAGTTTTGTTGCTGCAGGTGCTAGTAGTATTGTTATGGTAATGTTAGCTCGGTTCCTATTAAATGTCTTCAAAAACAATCTCCAAGAAAGGTTATTTTCCTTGTTTTAATGATGCCAGGAATAGCAAAACACTGGAAAAAAACTCATTAGTGAACTCTGAAAGTTTCTAAGTGCAGGGTAGGCATCACCTAAGCACCTAACATGTCATATAAATGGGCCCACAGAGGGTATCGATATAAGTAGAAAATAACAAAATGATATTTGGCTTAGAAATATGAAAACTAATACATCTTGGACAAAGTAATTTAGTGGACATAAAAATCCTTGAGAATGGTGATGCTGGAAGGAGACCTGGAGCTGATAATGGGGTACAAAGTGGGTATTAGCTTGCAATGTGATATGGCTGCAAAAGAGGCTGATGCTATTAAATACAGTGATCTACTGCATCAGAGCAGAGAAAACATATTGAGAAATGACTCCCACCTTCTAGGATTCTAGTTAGACTAAACTAGAGCATCAGAGTCCCTGACATTCAAAATATGTTGAGAAATTAGACTGAGTACAGGGAATAGAGTTGAAATAATGAAAGAAATGCAATGAGGTATTTATGAGCAAAGATTAAAGGAACTAAATATGTATTGCCTGGATAAGCAATGACAAATTGGACTAAGGCGACACTGAGTTAACATTTGAAAGGTATAATTTTCCACAGAGGAAAGGGTGGTATAAATGTAAAATAATTATAATAATTGGAAAATGCTTGAAGAAAGTGTCTAAGAAAGTATTAGTGGATTTAGTATATGGTTAGCACTTTAAATAACTTCCTGATATCAGCTACACCAGCCATAATCTGTTCTTTTCCACATTTTGCCACTAGACAGGCCCTCTTCTCAATCATACGGTGAAAAAGCTCGAGTTAATGGGAACTGTTGCCAAACAACTAAAATGTCTGTGGTGTGGCCTCAGTACCTATCTTACCACTGGTCTCTACTGCCCAATTACTTAAAATAAATTTAATTTCTGTATCCTTTCTTCCAAATATGCATCATAACTTTCTCTTGATTATCCATTTCTAAGATCTTTCCTTTTAATAAAGGTATAGGAAGAAGAAAATGGAAGATGTGAGTTACTTCATACTAAGACAATAATATATGACAGAGTTTGACACATTTCTTCAAATGTCTATGTATATGTATACATATATGCTCATATACGTATATATATGTATACACATATATATGTATACACGTATATATGTATATACGTGTATACACGTATATACGTATACGTGTATACATATATATATGTATACATATATACGTGTATACACGTATATACACATGTATATATGTATATGTTTCTCAACAAAGAGATCTTGCTCAGTAGATGAGAACTACACTTTCAAAAGGGTAATCTCCAATTCTTCCATATCATCAGCTATAACCTTCTTTGTAGAAAATGACTGCATTTGGAAGTGTCTCCTAGATTATTCAGAGGGGCCAAAACAGCTGCTATAGAATCTTTGAGATTAGATAGGTTCAATTAAATAGCTATTTGAAGTTTTGCATTAAAACATCAAATAATAGGAAGCAAGTGACATACTGTAAGACATAAAATTTCCAAGCAGTTACTAGTCAGGACAGGCTCCAGGGAAGCACAGGTCCGAGAGAAATATAACTCAGCTCCTTTTCAGCTCTAACAGCGTACAGCTCTATAACTCAGAGACTGTAAGATCACTTTTATGATTCAAGAGTCAATACTGATGAATTCTTTCCAACGTCAAACTGTGAGAAAGAGAAATACAGACAAACCGTGGCATTATCATATGTTAAGTATTACAACACTAGGGAGACACAAGTTTGGAACAAAGTCAGATGTGCAATATGAAGGATTAATAAGCAAAAGAGGGGATTTAGAAAAGAAGAAGAAAACTACATTGGCCGTCTATCACTGATCCCTGGGGTGGAAGGGAGAAAAATATGAAACTCTTGCACCTACTCGTGAAGTATCAGGAAAGACAGAGTATCTTGCTCAGGGGGACCTCTAAACAGTCAGACATCTTCTGTGGAGCAAACACGGTGAAACATCAGTCACAGAACAGCCCCTAAGTTACACAATGGGCAGGTTTGTGGCCCTGAAAATAGGGGATAAAGCAGACCAAAGATCCTCTCCCTGATCTGCCGCAGAATGGCCCAAAGGGATTGGTAGAGAATGTGCAGTCAATGTAATAATTGCTAACATCACTTTGTTATTTATATTCTAATAGTAAATAAAATAGCCTCTTTGGTTTTAGGTAATTTCCTACTATAAGTGCTTTAATGGAAATGAGACAGTCACCTGAGGCAGCCAGATAAACCAAACACAGTCAGTAAAATGCAGCTCACTGTGTGTACAGTGAGCTGAACCACTGGCCACAGGCAGCCTTTATGATAGATTTAGGTCACTTGGGTTTCCTGGTAGTGTGGCTTTCTGCTTGGATAATTGGTGGCCAGACACAGGAACTATTTTAGCCACATCTTATAAATTTTCTGGGGTCAACACAATGCAAATTCAGGCCAGAAAGCAGGCCACCTGGGGCTGCTCAAACATACAGCTCGAACATACATTGCTTCAGCTTGCACAATCTGGGTTCTTTTTCACCAAATATAGGTAGAGATTCTGCAGCCATCTGTATTTCTTCAAATAAATTTCAAAGCTTTCAAATTTTGGGATCCCTTTATACTATGTATGTGGAAATGTGTTCATGGATAGGAGAACATAGATAAGTCAAAATCTCTTTGGTAAAAGATTAAGGTAATAGTCATAGAATATAGATTGATAAATTCATCATGATGGATACTGAAAGCAGATAAACAGAAAAATAGCTGGCTGTCTTGATAGTATGTGAGTCATGGTTCTGCCATTTCCACCTAAAGTTGGGTAGTTGGGACATACGGGAACTCTTGTTTAAAAGTATGACTTAGCATTGTTTACAAGGACATGGAGAAGAGGCATCCAAAGATTGACTAAAAGAAAAAAAAATTCTAACAGCAAATCACCCATATTTGGTTTGTAGGATAAGATAATATTCAAACAAGCAGAATAACTGGTAGTCAAAGATGAGTAGAGATGGGAAAATCATTATTATACCTTAACTCCATGTGGACTTGTAAAGAGATCCCAGAAATTCTTCAAAGAGGAGATTGCACAATATATAAATTCTACATTAATCATATCATGCTTAGGAGAGAAATCTGTCTTTTGCTCCTTCCACCTCACCTCCTCCACCACACCTGAACAGCACTTGAGGCCAACATTTGGCAAGTGTATGCCAAATAACCTAAATTGTAACCTCTATACACACTCAGTAGCAGTTATTTGTCTGAAGACAAAAGGAGTCAGGGGTGTTCTTTGCACATTTAATTAACATACATCCAAAGATGTTAAAGTGTGTGTAGCCTCCTGTTAAAAAAGAAGAAACTAGAACGATAAATATTTATATTCTAGTACTCAGGTTAAAAGTCACATTTAAGTGACTTCAAAGATTTAAAATGAGAAGTGATACAAAAGAAATAAGTCAGTTACTTTAGATTCCTTTAGAGTCCATTTTCTGATTTTTTAAAAAAATATTGATTGCAGGCAACCTTAAAACTTGATTTAATTTTTTTTGGAGTATATGCAAATAGATTGTGATTGTTGTTTGTACACATGGTAATATTTATTTGCTTAATAAATATTTACTGAACACGTGATTATGTACTGTACAGGATGAAGTATGATGGATTAAACAGACTGCATGGTTTCTGATGTCAAGAAATTAATTATTTGAGATAGGTTCTCTTAAACAAAATAGTATCTAAAGTATATCAAGATGAAGGAAGTTTTGATTTACTGTGATTTCTAAAAGGAAATGTCTGGCTATGTAAAGGATGAACCTTATGTGAAATGTTAGCAATTCATCCCTTACCCATCATAATTACTGTTACACAGCAATTGTAAAATCATAAAAATGCAGAAATTAGAATTCTCCCTGGCTGTCAACTTCCAACATTGGGTTTCCTGGAGAAATAAGAGGGGCTAGATCCCTACTCTAAGATTCAGGACTCAGGATATGTCAATCTTCCCTCTTCTGAAATGAACAGAGAAATAACTACCTTATTTGCATGATAATCATTGAATTAGGATGTCTCCATTGATTTGTAGGAACTGAAATGTGCACAGATATTTAGTTACATTCAGGAATAAAACAGTGTTCTTAATTTAATTTATTTATGTAATTTTTATTTCTTGAATATTTATGTTTTCTCAACTTGCAAACATTATAATGTTGTTTATTTAGAGCATTATGTGTGTGTGTGTCTATTGTGTTCACTGTAGTAATCTAAGGAAGAAAAACCTGTCTTGTTAATATCTGGCCAAGGAAGGCCACCAGGTTTTGCATAGAATTGGGCATGACAGTGTCACTTGTTAGTTCAGCCACCGAGACTAGAGAAGCACGGACATGTATGTGATGAGAAGGCTAACAAACAAACAAACAGAGATACAAAACCCAGATTAACATAAAATAGCATTAGGGATCCTGCTAACTACTGATTGCTTCTTGCTTTACTATGAGTGCTATACTAGGTGAATAAAAGGTAGAAACTATAAGTAATGACCTAGTGGAAACAATGGTAAGCTTTCATATCTTTGTGATGAAATAATACAGTTGTTTGGAAAACTAATAAATGAAAGAAAAGTAGACAAGGAATGATAGTTATAACAAAATTAGATGGAACATAATTAGAAAGACATAACAAAATATGATGGAAATACTATGTTTAAAAGTATTTACCAGTTTTATTTCCATTTAAAGATGTACAGTTGGAAATACATTATATGTTCACCCTAAGGACATTATTTACAATAGTTTGACAGCTCTGCAAAGGAAAACAGTTTGGTCTTATCTCTCATTCATAACTTATTTATAATGTAATCCCCTCTGCTAAAGGACCATATATTGTTAATGCCTAAATACAACTGGATCCCAGTCAGAAAAAAAAAAAAAAAAAAAAAAAAAAAAACTGAGATACTACAGTTTTCCTGGAAACTACACAAATTTATAACCCAACAGCAAAACACTGATAGTTGAAGTATGATACCAGTTTCATGCATTTTCAGTCCTTTCAGGATTTGTTTCACTCTACCCTATGTAAATTAAAGATAATGCTAGTTAGAAACAGTTTCACTGTTGGGACTACATCTCTCTTTATCCTTGTGTCCTTAATTATAAATTACAGGTACATGACTGTAACCATGAGCAATTAGCCTTCCTTCCAATTTTGCTGAAGGCATAGTGACTGGGATTTTCTAAAGGCAAAGTGAACACACTACATTAATTCCCAACCAGGGGACTAATTTGTAACCATAGCATCAGCAACTACACTCAAAACAACTTTTCTTTCAACTCAGTACTTCTGCAGCATTCTAAACAATTTTTTAAAACAAAATGAAAATATCAAGCATTTCTTGAAGAGACTAAAGGGAATCAGATATTTTTATTGATTACTGATAACAGTATGAATTGTAAATTCTTATTCTAAATTAATTGATGATAGCTATCACACTTAAAATATGTATTGCCTTTGACAAGCCAATTTCTCCTTTAAAATCAATAAAATGATTAAGAAAGCAATTTTTAGATACAGAAACTGCAGTTGGAGCTAGGCCTTGCCTTTTGCAGGCATGTGACTTTGGGCAGTTACTTAAACTTCTTGTGCCTCAGTTCTGTTCACTGTATCTCACTGAATGATCATGACAGTTATGTTTATTGTATAGGAATATTGAGAAGATCAAGTGAGTAATGGATGTTAAACACTTTAGAAAATTGTGGGTGGAATGTGACTAATAACTCACTTATAATTTCTGTATTTTGTAAATCAAAGAATACCAGAACACAATTGTAATACTTAAAGTATAATGAATTGTTTCTCAATGGAAATGTATTATCTGTCAATATGAGAATATATAACTGTAATGTGGGATCTATACTGTAGAATATTTTATATCATATATATGGCATTTATATGGTGGAGGGGATTTAACTCAGGGCCTTGAACATTACAGGCACTGCATTCTATCACTGAACTACCTACCCAGAACCATGTATGCCTAATTTTAAAAGTGAGTTAAATGTGACACTTCTCCTTTTTGAATAGTTTAGCAAGACCAGCAAACTGTAGGTTTGTTTACTCAACATCACTGCAATTTAAAAAATAAAATGATTGCTCAAAAATTCACATATATAATATTTATATTTAAACAATTTTAATCAATATTTGGGTAATTTTATAGCACTGGTGTGGAACAGTAAAAGAAGCAGTTATGAGTATTGGTTTTTGTGCGTGTGCGTGTGCGCGTGCATGCGCGCACGCGCACGTGTGTATACTATACCTGATAATGTTAAATGTGTGAACACATATGAAATATAATAATGGTGGCTGAATGACCCTGTCAATAAAGTGAAGAAAGGTCTTAGTGAGAAAAAAGAAACTACTTGAGCAGAGAGGCCATTGGTAGAATACCTGCTTACTGAACAAACATCCACATTTCATTTGCCACCAAGGGAGGAAAAAACAGAAAGCAAAAACTAAAGCAGAATTCTAAAAGCAAAGAAAAAGTGAAATACATTTCTGTCTTTTGATCATGGACATATGTTTGCATATTTTGTCAGAATATTACTGAAAACATAAAAGGGAATATGCGGAGCTATTAACTGTATAAAGTTTAACTAGAGGTTGGGAATGGCCAGCTGAAGTTAGACTATAAATGTTACACATATTACTGCTTCAAATATTACTGTTGCAATTGATTAAGAAAATCAATGCAAAAAAAACCTAAAAGGTAAGCAAAGAATGAAAAGCAGCCATTAATCAATTAATATTTCCTGTCATACAATGCAATTGATGCTTAGTTGATACTGATCAAGCTGAATTCTGAATGTGTGTTTGCACCACTACAGTCCCCTCCTCAGGTAGCTGGAAGGCACCTGAAACTTTCGGAGGCTGATATGTGATTGAGGTCAGATAAATATTAATTATTTGCATTACAAACTTTATATCAATTTATGTCGGGCGATTCGCCTATAAAACAACCCCAGAATCTCCTGTGAAAAAGTTTATCTGAGAGACTGTCAGAGCTTTTTAAAACAGATTTCGTAAAGGAAAGATTTCAGATTTGAGCTTAGAGAAGAAGAAAAGAAAAAAATGTTGTGTGTACTGCAAGAGGGAAGACAGCGCACCTGCTCTAGCGGACACATAGAGCGAATGATTGGATTGAATTTTGCTTTTGTTTTTCCCTCACACCTTACCGTCTGGAGGAGGTGCTGATAAACAGAAAGATGATCAAAAGCTAGACATCTGAAGGGAGAAGAAGCAGAATGAGGACAGCTGTGGCCACACACGTCCTCGCATACTGGAGACGAGACACCAATGCCTGACAAGGGTGACACCAGGCGGGCTTACTGGGGCATGTTCGGAAGACATTTGAAGAATTTCAGCCAGCAGCATATTCTCATGCATTTCTCTCCAACCTTACCTCTCCCAACATGTAATTATGTTCCTCCTCAGTGCAAAACAGGTGTAGCTCATTAGCCGGGGCTAAATTATTTCCAGGGATTCTAACAATATTCCCCTGAAACAGAGAGCTGTTGTCTGTTTATCTGGACTGTGACTAAAATGTGAAACACATCTTTACTATCAAAATCATTTCTTTCAAACTGGCTGCTCTGTCCTATACATGACTTGAGTAAATCCACAGGTCCATCTTGAAGTGTTTCAGGAAGTTCAAGGAAATGTTCAATCAGAAACCCCAAGTAAGGCCAATCTCATTTCTTCCTAGAAGCAAGCAACAAGCAGGTCCCTGCCACCAACCCTTGACCATCACCTCCTTCCAGGTGACTGAGTATGAAAAATTCCCACCAGTATGGCAAACAACTTCAGATGCTGTGGCATGATTCCTCATAGGCTCTACAAATTGGCTACAAGCTTAATTTGTCATCGTTATTTGGATGGACAGCAGAAGTAGCCACAGAGTCTGGAAATTTCAAGTAAAACTTTCACTTAAAATACATCTTCAAAGTCCTCTCTGACTCCTCTGACACTTTCACCATTAAACTGTCAACACAATGATCCTTGAAAATCCATGCATCGCTCATGAATCATAGATAACAATATTAACATAAGAATGTATCATAATTGTTAGACAAGATCAGAGTTCTGACATCTGTGCAAAGGAAAAGCAAGGCTCAAGAAGAAAAATGTTTCACAGACCCAAATGTGCTGACTTTCCAGGTTCCATCTTGCAAAGAAGTTGGGGACTTCAGAGAGTAGCACAAAGGAAACAAAAAGAGTGCAAAAGTGGGTACAGGTAGAGAAAAGAAGGCGGGGTGGCAAACTGGTCTTCTTTACACCATCCTGTGAGCCAGCCACAGCATCAAAGCCGATAGTTAGTCACTAAATAAATCCCCTGTAAGGCTCTAATATGAAAATATTTTCTCTTAGATATGTGACAGTATCTCCAGAGAATTTCATGTGCCTTAAAGTGCAATATATAAAGGACTGAGTTATCTCTTTAATCTCTAATACATGCTTTTCTAGTAATTAATTATAAAATTTATCAATTACTATCTTTAGTTTACAGGCATTTAATTCCATCAAGCATCAATTGTTTCAGTGCTTTTTGTGCTAATGATTTCTTCTGGTTCCCTCTAATACATACACAGACATTTATTTTTCTCAATACAGAAGGGTAGAAACACTAAGCTACATTTCTAGTCATTAGTTTCTTCATTCATTTAGCCCTTGTCTGTATATGGAGATGCTTGCATCTTTGTATGGGGTTTGGGATTTTATAACTAGGTGGTTAAGATTTCAAATATAATCACCTTCCTCTAAATCTATTCACCTGGACCCACAGTTTTCTCTATCTGTCCTGTGTTCTTTCCATGATGTATTTTGAATGGTAGTGATGAGCTATTGTCTGCCTTCTGGTAAATCTGAGTATTACAGTGAAGAGGAGAGAGGAAGAGAGCAGTGTTTTCAGATTGTGGGACAGATACAGACAAACTAAGAGACATGAGAGTTGATAATGTCTTATGCTTAGAAAAATGATCAAGTTATAAAAAGGATCTGATGACCTAACTGAGAAAATTTAGACAAAGATAAATTAAAATCCTCCACTCCCTTAGTGAATTATTCAAAATGATCAATTAAGGTGGGCTAGTTCTTCCCACAGAGTTACAGTTTGTAAAAGATAATTATGGTCCTTCATAATATTTAATTTAGCTCTTTATTTGAAACTGCCTTGGTCTTGTTATTTAATTGCTTCATATACATAAGTATGATTTCTTAACAGAACTGTACACTCTTCAAAGGTAAAGACCACATTCTCTCACCTAACATAGGTTCATCCACAGATCCTACGCATCCCAGTGTGTGTAAATAATATTCCATTTGAATTTATATGCATAAATATTTTAAATTATCCTGGAATTAAGAAGTCGTAAATCTTCTGCTATGGTCAGCTCAGTGGCAGCACAAAAAAAAAAAAAAAAAAGTGGGAAGAATGAACAGATAATATAGGTAAATGGGGATATAGATACATTATGTAAAAAAAAAAAGGCCTGAGTGTAGTTTCCAACCCATATTTTAACAAAATTTAATGTATTAACTGTCTTAGCTCCACTGAACATTTACATATATGAGCATAGTCACACAAACAATGAACTATCAGGTCCACTTCACATGATGATCATTTCAATATTAGCTTGATGATTCAATTATATGAAAATCACTGCACAAAGACTTCAATTTTTTCCAACTTCATATCCATTCAATATATGTTTCCCAAAATTATTCCCATCTGAACTTGAAAGCCAGAGTATCGCTTCTTGAATGAAGGAAATATTACTAAGATTTTCTAGAACTTTCCACAATACCTTTTTTTACCATTGAAGCAGAAGCTACATGATGCCAACTTTCACTTTATTCTCAGTCAAGAAAATCTGAAGAGGGCCGGGGATATAGCTCAGTGGTTCCAGCGCCTGTCTTGCAAGCGCAAGGACCTGGGTTCAATCCCCGGTAACCACATAACAATACTGGCTGTGGAGACTCACCCCAGCGGCAACCAGTACCACATACCAGTGCCGGGCGTGGTGGCTCACGCCTGTAATCCCAGCACTCGGGAGGCAGAGGCAGGAGGATTGCTGTGATGTGAGTTTGAGGCTGAGCTCAGGGCCAGCCTGAACCACAAAGTGAGACCCTGTCTCAAAAAAAACCTTAAAAAAAAAAAAAAAAAAAAAAGAAAAGAAAATCTGAAGAGCTATAAACTAATAGAACATTTGGCTTTGCTTTATCTTCATGCTCAAACCCTGATATCCAGGGATTATCTTGACCCTTTCAGAGTTTCAAGCATAAATCAATCTTTCTTTCCTGAACCACCCCTGAATTAAAATGCAAAACAGGCATTCCCAGGCTCAGGTACTACTATGAAAATTCCATATCTTGCTGGTGTTGCCTGCTCCTCTCACCTTCCCAAAAATTCTTGGCCACCAGGCCTATCCTTTTCAGCCTTGACTGTCTGCACCACTGTCTTTCCCATGGCCATGTCAATTAATAAAAATTTCAAATGAGTCTTACATTTGCAGAATTATATTGTTCTGATGGTCACCTAGGCAATTAGGGAACTTAAATATCTAGGAACATAAAATTTTAAAATTCCTAAAACTGCAAAATCTTAGGGTGAAGAGGGATGGAAAATCTCTTTCAAGTTTAAAACTGACTTAAGTATTACAAGTATATACAGTGTTTTATGGTTAGTTTCCTTAGAATCTGGTAAAAAAAAATCCATTAAACAAATGAACAAACATCGCTATTACCTCTGTATTGTCAAAGAAAATAGAACCAGCATAGGCATTGTGCATCATTATTTATCTTTTGAGTTCAGAAAGAAAGAAGCAGAAAGTCATCAAAAGACTTCAAGGCTAAAAGAGACAGATGCAGAGAAAGAGAAAGAAAAAGAGAGAGAGTAAATTTTTATGGAGAAAAAACAATTCAGAAGACTGAATAGATGAACACACGCTCATGGTAAAATGATGACTGATTCTCCAGCATACCGCTGTACATCATGACTGTTTCTTGTAAAATAATACACACATTACTTTGATATAGAGTCCTATGATCAGCTGACTCTATTAGCTATTGATTCTATAAAATGAAATGTCAAACATAATTCAGTCATCACATATGTACTTGTGTTCCATATTTGTATATGCATAGATTCTAAATTGTCAGATTTGAATACTACCTGTGATAAGCAAACACAGCGAACTTACAGACTGTTTTGCATTTACTTTTCAAATAATTTATTTTCTAAAATAAAGCATTTCTGCTAGTTAGGAATTATCACTATGTAAAAAATCTGATTTTTCCCCCTGTGGGAAGTCAGTTATTTATCTCTATAGACCTAAAGAACATATACATTGTTAGTTTATCTTACAAAATAATCACCAAATTGCCAAAAATTTTTAGGTCTGATTATCCAATAGTGTTTTCTAGAATGTTGATCATTACATTTTTTATAACAGAAAAGCAGAATTTACTCAATGAGTCTATGTAATTAAATGAGAAAATACAGATATTTTATGTAAAAGTAATTATTTTCAACACTTGGCCTGAAAAGTAAATCATCAAAATTTTATTTGACACACATAAGTCTTGTGAAATCCATCTTCATGAAATCAGAATATTTATGTTCAAAAAAGACATATGTCCTGCTGAGAGTTTTCTAAATATTGACAATAGATGGCATCTACAGCATGAACAGCTAATTAAAGAAGGTAGACCAAAACCACACATGTAATAACAAAATCATTTCCAGAACAGGAGGTGATTTCAATATATAACAAACAGGAGATTTCAAAGGGATCTAATGAATGGGAGATTTCAAAGTATAATAAACCCAGTACATTATAATTCATCAAAAGAAATGCTTCATATATAGAGTACACATCATACAGTAATGGTCTAGGATGCAGCTGATAAGTCTGTTTGAAGAAACATTTCATGTATATGAGTTTTGAGTAAGGTTTATAGCCATGGGCCCAATTATTTTGTGCAAAATAATAGAGGCAAATAATAAATGAACCCTGAACATAGTCTAAAAAAAAATTATAACACTTTGCTCTTCATTGAAAGCTACAGAAATTTTGCACTGGGGCTAGGTTAAGAAAAAATAAAGGAACAGACTAGTTTCATAAGGCAAGACATAGAAACAGCAACAGAATAATGGAGTCCAGAAAAGTATCCATTTAACTTTGGGAAGTAAAATACTAGGAAGTTTCAGGAGCTTGGAGGCAGGCACTCAAGGGAGGTTGGCTTGGGTTTCTTCCTTAAGATGCATGAATTTCTGCCACTTTCCATCTGTGCACAAGATGCCCCAATTCTAACTTCCTAGAAGAAGTCATCTATCCAGTCATCTTGACTGAAATTGAAGTGGCTTCAGGGCTGATAATATGAATGACACTAGGGAGAAGGCAATGGTGGCAGTTCCCCAGAGGAAAACCCTGTGGATTTTGCATGAGGAGAATGGACTCTGGTAGGCCAAAAGAGCAGCGCCCTCTTAGAAATGTAACACAAGAATTCAACCCTCACCTTTCCTCAATGTAAGCTTTTGACTGCACCCTAGAGGTTGAGCAAATTGGGGCAGTTTACATGAACAGATGGGAGCTCTGAGCACCAAGAGTCCAGATGCTGAGGAGTCAGGCAGTCACCTCAACTGCAAAGGCAGCGATTAGATAGCACTGAAGACATAGCCACACTGAGAAAGAAAGGAACACTTGGTTCAGACAAATCACATTTTATAGAAGGTTTAAAAATGGAATCTCATTAGACACATCCATTATTACAGTTCTAATAACAAACTCATCACTTGGGATATTTCTTTAGCTTTGATAGAATGATATTTTAGATGAAAGACATTGAATCTTTCTGCCTCTGTTTCTACACAAAAATGACCTCAGAATCAAGGGCCTTTATGAAATTCAGAAAACAAGATATACAATTACTATTATTTTGTGTGTGTGAGCTACCATGACTGGCATTTCTGTATGTGGTTACCTGAGATTGAACCTGGGACCTTGTGCTTGCAAGGAAGATGCTGCAACTACTGAGTTAAATCCTTGGTCTATATCTTAATGACAGATACTATTGGTTTAAGTGAATTTTTTGAAACTAAAATATGTACAAATAAAACTGAAGATTGTTAATGAATCAGATATGGATTTCTGTATTTAGTAATTGTTCCCTTCATCAGAAAGGGCATATATAGGGTATATATGCATAAACAGGTATTTGTAATATAAACTTAGGATTGTATTTAAATATCTGTCTACCTGGCATTTTTATCAAAAATAAAATCTTTCAGTTATTTTTATCATTCCAAAACAAATAAAGCAAAATTTTGTTCCTCAGCAACTTAAAATTTAGTTTTCAACTTGAAATTTAGTTTTCAAGTTTTCTTACTCGACCATATTGTAAAATATATATTGAACTTACTGAGATCAGAATATTTATATTTTGGGGATGAGCTTTCTTTGAAATCTGAGTTCCATTTGTATTCTGCATATAACATTTTAATTAGTCAACCCATCAATCAATATGTAAAAATTATTTCTCATGAATTAGCAGATGTTGAAAAATAAAATGTTTGTGAGTTACAAAAACTGATTAATATTCATATAAGATCAAATGATGAAGCTTTCCAGGTGGTGGAAACTGTGGACGCACACACTTGGCCACTTTTCAGCAGGCACTGTGGAATCCCTCAGTATCACATAAGTCAGTCACCTTGTAGAATCAGACGAGGAGGCAGGCAGCACTCTTGGGTGTATAAATATTCCCTAGAGTGTGGCCTTAAGTACCTTTGGAGGAAACAGATTCATGTTGTCCTTATCAATAAACTGCAGTATATTTGAAGTAAACTCTCTCAGTTTTGCTAGTAAGGTAAGCATGGAGAAACTAGATGGCCTAAGGCAATTATCTGACAAATATGCAAAGTACTTCTTTATAAGGCTTATCAATTTTTCAAGATGTTGAACAACAGGAATGTTAGGCAAGGAGAATCAGTGTAATTTCCCCTAGGAATATAGTTATTTTGATCCTGGTTATTCCCACTGATTGTCACTGTTTACCCCTTTAAATAGTTATCCACATCTGTCTCAGGTGAAAGAACAACAGCATCTATTTCTATATCAATGAGTAAAATGTTTTAAGGAACACGGGAAGAAATTTCAAAGAATGAAATAAATCCTGGCACGTGGATCAAGGAGGAAAGGAGAACACACCTGAAATGTAACACATTAGCCAATTTACTGATTTTAAGAGTCCACCATTATCATCCTCTCTGTTTGGACTCCAGAATAGTAGCTAAGATAAGAGAATCATTCTGGGTGTAAAACCCAAATGCCCGTCCATTTTGTCATTTCATAATCTTTCCTGAATATACCTTACTAAAAACACATATACACACATACATACTTGACCCACTTTCTACACTGTCTCCTAGCCTTTATAAAATACAAACAGTAAAGAAGAGCAGATTTATGGGTTTGGAGAATAAGACAGCTGACATACCAATACTTAAAACAATTACTGCTGTTTTATTTACACTCTTGTAATTGGTATATTTGACTTGACAGAAGAGAATAATGGCAAATTCAATAGCATTTGATCAGATTAATGCTAAAATAACTGAATCCCTTCAATGGAAAGAATCAGTGTTACAGACACAGTCAAATAAGATCATATATTTCTTGTATATATGCATACACCATCTTAAATTAGAGAAATAACAAACAATAGTATTGTTTTATTTTCAATATTTTTGCTCTGGAGCTAAAATTTTAGAAAATTTTACATTTGTGGTCATATTTTTCTTCTTTTTAAAACACTGATTTCATGTTTACATTATATGCATATATATTCATATTCATATTCATATTCAACAATGAAAATTTGTACCTGTACATGACACATCTTGATTCTTATTTTCCCTTTTCCCCTGCCCTCCCCACAATCCTCATCTCCTACATACAAGATTTGTTTCCTTTTCTTTTGCTCTCAAATTGTTTTCTTTCCTTTCTTTACTTTCCCCTACCTGCCATTTCCCTATTGTACCGTAAAAATGATAAATTTGAGTCATTTATACACAAATGGCTGCACCTTGAGGAAACACTCATAAATGAAATAAAATAGGTCACAGATATGTAAATACCATATCTTTTCCCTAGTATGAAAAACTGAAGGTCTAAATGAATACCAAGATGTAAGACAGGTAATGCGAAATAGGAATAAAATGTGCAAAAACAATACTATTATTTTAATATCATTGTTCTATTTCTCAAGCTAGACCATGAAACAAATATTTTGTAAATAAGAAAATGTGAAACAAGAAATCAGGCAGCCACCTACTACCAAGTCATTCAGATTTACCTAAATCCTACCTAAATTTTACATAAATGTAAAAATGTTAGTGCTTTTATTTCTAATCTCCTATCAAGTATACTTCTTTCCTCACATTTGTATTTTTTCTCTTAATAGGGCATTTCACTTCTCTTCTTACATATTTTGTTTTTATTCCATTTCCTTTAATTTCACATCAAATGCCCAATTTACATTATAAGTGATTATCCACTTCTTTAATTTTCATTTTCCCACTCATTCCTTTCAGGTCAAATGACTGGCTGTGTGTCGTCCCTGAACATGCTGGTCTGCAGACACAAAAAATCATTCTCTCACCGAAGGATAGGGGTGAGTGGGAGAAAAACTGCTTATGCTAAATGTGGATGGTTAGAAAGTACTAGGTGCCTGATAGGTTTTTTAAAGTGCTGTAATAATATTTCTCATCTAATTAACAGTGTCATAGGAAGGACTCAGGGAGATGTCCACAGAGTTCCTCCACATCCTCACCAGGAGGAGGTGGAAAGCATTTGCTGCCCAGTGAAAACTAGGCTACAGTATACAGGCAGAGATTTAGGACTAACGGTGACCTTGCACTCCTACTTCCAAAAGAGGTGATTGCCAGAAGTAGGGTCAGAGTCATAAGTGATTGGCCAGGAAGCCTCCCCAAAACAACTATGTAATTATCTGTGTAGCACATCTGTATCTGTGCAGACATGTATGTTCAATACAGAAAGAGAGAGAAATTTATTAACAAAACTGTCTTGCTGGTAGTGATTGTCTAGTTTCCAGGAAAAGAAAAGAAAAGGTTTCTTTAGTAAAATATTTGTAGGACTATATGAATAGTATTGGGTTGGAGAAGCCTGGGTCACAATATGCTCCATAACATGCCTCTCACAGATGAGAGGTTTAAACAAACTGTCTGGTCAGACAGGCTATTTATGAACCATACTGCAGAAAGACCACACCTAAAGTCTGCTGGTTATCTCCAATGGGATGTGAGTGAAAAGTGATCACTGAATTGAAACAGACAAAGATAACTGTAATTATTTAATAACAAAAATCATCTATAGTTAGTTATAACTTTTTTCTTCATATTTCAGAAGAGAGGTAATGTTTTTAAAATTATTATATAATTTCATGACAAACTAGAATTTTATCTCACTGGAAGAGAAAGGTTTCTCATTTTCTGTTTATTTGTCTTACAGTACAAGGGGTTAGACCAAAGTCCTTATAAACACCAGAAAAAGAATCTACCATTTTCCCTTAGCATCCAGACTCATAAACTGTTGGTCTAACAATGGCCAATGAAATAAGAAAACATTTCCAATCATGTATGGTGGACTCAGAGGTTATGACCAGCCTCTAATATAAACAACTTAGATTACAACCAAAATTTTAGTTTTAACTTACAACTAGTCTTGAGTTACCATCCAAATACTGGCCACTTGTGTGGTTGTAAATAATGACTTCTGATGTCCAAAATGTGTATGGAAGCTTATTTAGGCTTCAGTCCGAGACCAGAAGCATGTGTTTGTGAATGTGATTTCAGTCAGAGTTTTATATAATGGCTATGATTACTGATATTAAAGTGACCCCCCAAAAGCTACAAAATAAGCTAAGGAAGGGAAGGAATGGAGAGAAAGGAATCACAATAGAAAGAAAGAAGGAAATTGCAGAGAAATATGAAAGTGGCACTCATGTGACCATTCTCAGCCATGTACAGCCTGCTGAAATCTACCTTTGTAACAATCATACAGAAAAAAAGATTTGCATAAGGAGTCTAATGTTGCTAAAGGTATTACTCAAACTAATAAGTGAAAATAAGTTTAGATATGGTAGAAGGCAGTAACCAGTATGGATAAATGAAAAGCAGATGTCAGGTTATAGTTTATCTAAGCCTATAATTTGTGAAAAAAACAAGGGCTATACATACATTGAGTGATAATAGTGGAACATTTTGTTCCAATAAGAGGTGTTTTCACAATTTTAAAGCTAGCACTGGGACTCAGTGTAAAGAGGCATGATGAAGTAGCCAGTGCTAATAAAAGGATGCTGAAAATTACATATGCCATTTCAACATGATGACACAGCAGAATGGCTCTTTGTCTTATCAAGTTTTCAACTAAGATAAAAAGCCTTTTGGAGGAAGAAAATGCTCAGGAGAAATAGATTACCCTAAAAGAGAAGAAAACACCAGGCCAACAGCCTATGAAGTATAGGATAATATTACTGCTATGTGCCAGAACAAGGGATTGCCTCCACATAAAGCTTCTCTTGGTTTTTCAAGACCCTTAGAATGTTAGGAAAATATAAAGTCATGAAGACTAGGGTAGGGAGTCACATGGAGATATAATGCAAAAGCCTGGATAACAAAAGTACTTTTTCTTGAGTGGATCAGAAGGTCTTCTGTCTTACTGTAAGAAATATCTAGAAGATAAATGTTTACTACTCAAGGCTCTGCTCATCATGGACAATGCTCCTACTCAGCCACAAGATTTGGGAGAACTCTTTATATATTCTATATAGTAACCCTTTGTCTGAGGAACAGCTGTCAAAGATTTTTTTTCTCACATTGTTGGTTGCCTTTGTGCTCTGTTGGTGGTTTCCTTTGCTGTGCAGAAGTTCTTTAAAAGAATGAGGTCCTATTTGTTTATTTCTTCAGCCAATTCCTGTGCTACAGAGGTTTTGTTCAAGAAGTCTTTCCCTAAGCCAATGTCTTAAAGAGTTTTAACTAACCTGTTTTGCAACAGGTTTAGAGTGTCTTTTTTAATATTAGGTCTCTCATACACTTTGATTTTAGCTTGGTGCATGGTGAAAGAGTTAGACAAAGATTTCAATTAAAAAAAAAAAAAAAAAAGATTTGGGAGAACTGCCTGAAGAATTCTCAAGGCTCTCACTTGAGTTTCTCAACCTAATACAACTCCTCTACTGCAGCCTACAGACCAGCAGGGTATACTTCATTGTAAGAAAATATACACCAACGAACTGTTCCTGAAGGGCTTCCAGATGGTCTTAGATAAAGATTTAATGAGATCTGGAAGGAACATTACAATATCCTTTCCTTTGTAGAGCTGAGAAATCCTGGCTCAGTGTCCCTCTAAGGACACTGAGATCTGCCTGACAGAAAGTTTTTCCTAAAATTTTAAAGAAGAAACACTTTGAAGGGTGTGTAGAGGAGCCCGAGCATTCAACTGACCTCACAATCAATAACATTGTCCCTATGGCAGAGTGCAAAGGCTTGCATGTAGACAGTAGTGATGTTGAAGGACCAATGAGGAACACTCACAGTAAATGTCTACAGTGGAACTTCAGCAGATTGAGGAATAGATAATGACAGCTGAGGAGCTTTCTAAAGAGGATGGGGAGTATCCACAATCAGTGTAGCAAAGTTTCTCTTCTGAAATAAAGAAAATCCTGAAAAAGTGGACAGAGCTACAAACAGTTGTAGAAGTCACCCAGAGAGAGAGAAAAAGCCAATAATTCCATTCCCTTGCTTAATGACAATGTCATGTCATACTACAGTACAGTGTTAAAGAAAAGACAGAAACAGACAACATAAGACTAGTTTTTAGTTCTGAAAATATGACCTAGCAGGTCAGGAGCAAGTCCTACTGGGCTAGAGATGCTCCCAAGGAGAAAAGGAATGAGAGAGAGCCAGACTCCTGGGGTCATTAGGGAAGGGAATCCAAACAATAACTATCTTTTTTTCCATCCTCTCTTCCCTCGAGGCAAAGATGTCAAGTTGAATTGTGAGTACACAAGGACATTGTTGTTTTTGGTGAACTAAGCCCCATCTTATAACTAGTAATGAATATAGTAGGAAATTTATTAGTGTTGCTGATAAATTATATAACTTTTACAACTTGTTTTATAATGGAAAATTCAGGTAAAATGGGCTTTGGGAGATTCAGAATGCATTCTTGGTATTCTCAATATTTCTTATGGGAAAAATAGTTATTAATTACAACAACTTGAGTCATAATCACCCCTTGAAAATGAAGAGTTCATAATTCAATGGTGCTCTGTATATACAGTAGTCTATATTATATCAAGTACATAGGTAGATTTTTTAAGGCCAATGCAAAAACAATGAATAAGTCCTAATATGAAAGTTTAGCCCAAATTTTTTTAAAAAAATATAAAGTGTACTAAAAAAATTCATATCTCCATGAACACACAAAAAAAGAATAAAAGGATACAGATCTTAAATCATGATAATTTTCAACTAGCTATAAGCAATATAGCAATAAATAAGACAGCCTAATTCTGAAAAGACCTTACAACCTACTACGCCAACAGACAAGGAAACACTTTCACCAAAAAGCAGAAAGTATTATAGATAGAGCAATGGGAAGAAAATTGTTATTTACAATACTGTCCATTGTTTGAGACTCAACAATAAAGATACTGGTTCCAGGGAGAACACTGATCTTCCCTTTCAGGAAACATCTGTCAGTCACCATCTTGATTGTGGTCCCCTTTATATTCAGTAGATCTATCAAAAAGAAGTGAGATCAAGAGCTAAAAAGTAAAGGTATATGGGCCCATGCTCTGGCCATTCTAGAAGAAATTAGTAAGGAGGAGTATAGGGATCTGGAGAACAGGAAGAGGCAAGGATCATTTGAAAATATGAAAGAAGGAAACACAGAGCTCTGAAATGAAAAGGAATGTGACAGATTGAATGGACTCTAACACAAACCTCATATCTTAAAGTCACAATCCTTTAGTCTTATTTGGAGCTAAGTTCTCCACAGAGGTGACTAAGTTTAAATTACACCTTTAGTGTAGAGACTTATCTTAATACAACTGTTATCCTTATAAGACTAAGAAGACATTAAGTGGGGGCCATGGCCAGACATGCAGCAATGAAAAGAGACAGCCAGAAAGTAGGCATCTGAGTTTGTCAATAAGAGTTCTGAGAAAAATCTGGTCTTGCCAGTACCTTCATTTTAGACATTCAAAACTATGACACCACTAAATTTATGATATGTTACAGCAACCCTAGTAGTTAATACACAGAACTGACAATGTCAGGATGAAAACAAAAGAATATTAAAATGGATTAAATTCAATTTTTATCTCTACCTATGTGTAATACTCTGTAACATGGATTGACCCCATTCATTCATTCATTCATTCATTGCAGTGCAAGAGACTGAATCTAACACTTTCTCACTGAGCTACATAACTCATTTTTTTGGACAGGGGTCTTGCTAAGTCAATAAGTTTCCCAGGGTGGGCTCAAACTTGCAACCCCTCCAGCCTCAAGCTCCAGCTACATCGCCCTGGAATTACAAGCATCTACCATCACCTAGGACCTTTAAACCTCATTGAAATTGTCAAAACTCCATCCACATGCTACTGTATAGTTAGAGTATTTTGGAGAAAATAAGAGAAAAGGTATGGGAAGAAAAAACATAAATCTTATGGTATAGATCTAAAACATCTCCTCAAAGCTTCCAGCATACAGAGGTGGAGTGTTTAGAAGGTGATTGGGTCATGAGGACTCTCGCTTTGAGAGCTGATGGACACAGCAGAAGGTCCCAGGTTAGGGGATGGTTCCTTGAGGTGTTTGTTACCTTAGAAACTCTGTGTGAAAACTGACCCTTCCTCTCTTGCCCTCTTCTTCTTTCTGTGCTTTCCGAATGAAAGCCTTAGCTTAGCAGATTTCCAACTCTACTCCCTTTGACTGTGATGTTTCCATCTCACTTTAGGCCCAAAGTCAATTGACCATGGATTGAAACTTCTGAAACTATGAATGAAAATAAAACTTTAATGCTTTTCTCAAGTTATTTGCTCACAGTGACAAAAAGCTGAGTAACACAGCGAATGGAGGAAAGATAAAAGTTACAATGGGTTTATAAATATACATATATGAATTCCAAAGATTTAGTCTGAGTTATCTTAGTATGGGAAGATTCTGGGAAGACACGGAAAGAAATATCAGAAATCTTTTCTCTCACCTAGATAACAACCACACTTTCACGTCTGCTGCTTCCCTATGTTGGAACTCAGGCTACAGAAGCCTTATCACAGCCAAGTGTGGGCTTAGGGAGTAAAATAGGGATAATTTTGGTCAACTTTGCCCAAACATTGCTTATACCCTGAGGTTATAGGAAACCAGAGGGTAAAATATGCCTGTCCTCCAGAACAAGGATCCGTGCTTGATTCCTAATTCCAGCTTCTGATCACAGATGTTCAGAAAAGAGGTGCTGGCCACTGCTTCTGCATCACCTCTGACTGATAAAAGTTGAAATAAAGAATAAAACACAATAGAAAAAAAATCAACAAAATCAGAGCTGATGTTTCAAAATAATCAACAACATTAGCAAGCATTATCTGGAGGTGAACTAGACAAAAAAAAAGTCTCCAAAACTGCAAATAAAAGTGGGAATATTATCACTCATTTTTCAGAAATAAAATGGATTACAAACTTATAAAACTAGTTAACCCCTCAGTGGGTTAATCTAGATGAACTTCAAAATCTCCTAAAAGTACAAAAAATAAATAAATAAAGACTTTTATTAAATAAACAAAAAAGTTACTGGACCTATAACTAATAAGGAAATGAGCCTTTAATAAAGTATCTCTTGGAAAAGAAAGGTATGGAAACAATTACTTCATTAGTAAGCTCTACAAAACAAAAAAAAAACAAACAAACAAACAAAAAAAAAACAAAAAAAAACCACAGAAGAATCAATATCAATCCTTTTCAATCTTTAGAAGAAATAAATTAAAAAGGAAGAAATTCCTTCAATTTATGAGGTCAGTTGATATAATATCTGGATAAAAACACTACAAGGAAATTATTTTTATGAAAGCTGATATAAAAACCTTCAACAAGATTTTTACCAGAAAACTGAACTCGGCAGCAATTGAAAAGACTGCAAACCACTATCAAGTGAAACTTATGCCTGGAATATAGAATATTTCAACACAAAAATCTTTCAGTGTTATAAACATTTATAGAAAAAGGAGAAAAATCACAAGATCATCTAAATTGATGCAAAAAAAGGCATCTGATGAAATTCAACATCTTGTCATGAGGAAAACAATCAGCAAATTAGGAAGATAAAAAGCTAATTTAAAGAAATATTTATTAAAAAACTCACAGGAAACATAATCAGAAGTGTAAAACTAAATGCTTTACATTCAAATCAGGAAAAAGTGAAGGATGCTTGCTTTCACTTCTACTCTACAAAGTGCTGGAAGCCCTGGCCAGAGGATCAGGCAAGAGAAGGGAATCAGAGACATACAAGTTGAAAAGAGAAGACTAAAACTATTTCTATTTGCAGATTGTTAGAATTATGCTAAAGCAATAACTTAAAAATGAGCAAGACCTAGAAAGAGAAAGAAGAGAAAGAGATGGAGACAGAGAGAGAGAGAAAGTCTGTTGGATCTCAAATTAGATACAGCATGAAAGTAGAATAGACAAACACAAAGCATAATTTTCATTTCTGACAATAACCAATCCAAAAAAGAAAACTAAGAAGGCAATTCAGCTTACAAAATCTTAAGAATAATTAAACATTTAGAAATTAATGTAAAAATTGTACAAAAACTATAAAATGCTAAAAATTAAATATATGAATAAATGGAAACATAATCTATGTTAATAGATTGGGAATGGAATGCGTAATCTGATTGAAATTTTAATATTACCCAAAGATCAATGTAAGTCCTATAAAAATCCTGAAGACATTTCTGAACAAATGAAAAAAAAAAAAATCCATGCTAAAAATTTTATGAAATATCAAGGGACTTAAAATTGACAAAACAATCTTGAAAATGATGGAAGGCTTACATCATCTGATTTCAAATCTTAACACAATAATATGATAATCAAAAATGCTTTTGGAAAAAAAAATGCTTTTGGTGTTGTGGTGATATTAAAACAGGCATTTTAATGCAAAATTAAAAGCTCAGTAATAACCCTTCACATATATTATAAAATGATTTTTAGTTGGTAAATTTTCCAAGGCCAATTAACAAGTACTTCTAGGGAAACTGGACATCCACATATAAAAGAATGAAGTAGGCCCTTAACTAACACTAAATACAAAAAACAGTTCAACATAGGTAAAATATTTTTCCTGCCTTTTCCCCCCAATCAGTGATTTCCTCATAATGTCAGGGAACATCAAAGGTACAAAAGTGGTGGACCTCAAAAAAATTTAAGACAAAATTGTGAATCAAAAAACAGTATCAACAAAGTAAAAAAGCAATCCACCTAGCTGTGGAGAATATTTCTAGGTTATATCTGACAAGCAATTTTTATATACAAGCTAGAGGAAATCGAAAGCTAAAACATCAACAACCTGATTCAGAATGAGGAAAGGACTTAAACTGACATTTCCTCAAGGATATATAATACAAATGGGCAATAAGCACATTAAATGGTACTAAACATAATATGTGATTAAGTCACATTAACTCAAAATTACAAGAAGATACCACTCATTCCTACTGGCCTAGGAAGGCAGGGAAGAGGGGAAGAAAGAAAGAAGGGATATGGGAGAAGGAGGGTGGGAAGCAAAAAGAAAAGAAGGAGAAAATGAGAATATCAGTAATTAAAATACTTGTACATTATCGGTGGCTGCTTCAAATGGGACAGCTGCTGTCAGAAATAGCAATCACCAAAAACTTAAAAATAGAATTACTATACAAATAAAATTAGATACCAGTTCTACTTCCAGGCCTATTCAAAAGAACTAAAAGTCTTATCTTCAATAGATATTTGTATACTTATATTTATTCACATTAAACAAAATTTGAAAGCAACCAGAGTGTCTATGGGCAGAAGAATGAAAAAAAAAAATGTGGAACATACAAAGAAATATTATTCACCTTTAATAAAGAAGAAAATTCCTGTGATGTTACAACATAAGCAAACTTGTTTTGAGGAGTTGCTAATGATTGAATCCAAGCCCTCACTCATCATAGGCAATTCCTTCACTACTAATCTACATTCCCAGCCCAAATACATAAATATTAATAACATTAATAACATCATGATATGTGAAATGAGCTAATTACAAAGAAAACATTATATCATTTCATCTCTGAAAAATACTTTCAATAGTAAAATAACATAGACAGAGACAGAATTATTGTGGTTTTACAGAGTTCAAGGGAAAGAGGAATGAGGAATTACTGTTTAATTAGATAGATAGAGAGAGAGAGAGAGAGAGAGATAGATAGATGGATGGATGGATGGATTTTGTAGTTTGGAACATGAATACCTATGGAATAGATAGTAGTGAAGGTTGCACAGGTCTAAGCATTCATTCAATTCCACTGAGCCGGACATTTAAAATGGTTAAAATAGTAAATTTTACTTTATGTGTTTTACAAGAGTAGAAGACATCAAAAGGACATAATCTCCTCAACTCCATGCATATCTACCCCATAGGACAATAGATACTTTAAGAATGCTGAAGATTTTTTAATGTCTTCCTTTGTCTAGAACTGAAGTGAAATTATTTCATTTTTGGTTTTTATGTTAGGCTATGGATGAAAAAGATTATGGATAAATTGATTATCACATACAGTACTACAAAGGGAGATTCTATAATCAATACTGGGGTTCATGATCTCTTGGATTTTTAAATTGCTTTCTTATATAACAAGGTGATAGAGAAGAAAGTTTCAGTTTGAGTAAAACAATATGATCAAAGACAGTATCTGTAAATCTCTTAAGTCCTAGAGTCTGGTGATGCAAAGCAAATTAGAACCCCATCATTTTATTACAGTGACCTCATGAGAGTCCTCATTTAATATTATTTCATTATTCCATAACTACTATCCTCTAAGAAGGAAAATGTCATCATATAATATTCGAATTATACCATGAGAAGGGCTGGTAGAAAAGACATTGGACTGTGTAATTCATTTACAGTCATTTTTAAGGAAAAAAAAAACTATTATTAATAGCTTTAAAAGCATAGAAATTTTCTCTGCTCTACTAAGAATAATAGTGGTTTCACAGCCACTTAATTAAAACCACATTCAGTTACACTACATGAGAAGCTGTTCTTGTACTGAATTCAACAGATTTAACTTTTGCATAGGAACATTCAATTCTCCCATTAAGCTTTAAGGAAACTGGTAGGCATTTACAATTTTAAGGATGTAATGACACTTGTAACTAACTTAGCAACTTTTTTCTCTTTGAGTTTTAATAAGCTTGCAAGTACTATTAAAACACTGCATTTTACAACAGCTGAATAAAGAAAGTAAAAGGTTATATGTCTGAATCCAAGTCAGACTCAGATATAAAAATCAAAGTATGAAAAAAAAAAAGGGGGGTTCTGAGTGAGTCTGCCTCTCACCTATGAGATTTCTGGTTGTAGTCTCTTGTATTAGTACTGTATTAGTACTGAATGAAAAAAAAGACAAAATAATGCGATCACAAATCCTTGCTTTTAGCATTTCTTTTCCAGAGCAACTATAATTTTATGTATTTTTGGTGCTGCTCAAACTGTAAAAGCAGCCCATAAATTTGTCCACATTACACTCAAGAGACTATGGATTTGTACCTGGAAGATCACAAATTGAGTTCAACTGTGACTCCAGAGTGAGAATTTTTACCAACAAAAGTTCCAAGAATGAGAACGTGTTGATGAACATATTCCTAAGAGAATATATTCCTAAGAGAATAGTCAAGAGTTCAATCAAAATCCAAGATGTCTCCCTCACCAGCAGCAGAGTCCTTCAATTCTCCAGTGCCTTATGCACAGCCACAAAAAAACAAAAAAAACAATTTGTTTTGTAAATACATCATTTACCACACAAAGTTCATATTACAAGAAACAAATGAGTAAATATATGTGAAAAATGTTTTGAGATGCACATTATGCTTTCCAAGTGCATATGCCACTGTCTTCTTTGCTTATCCACTTCATTACAATCACTGAATTACAGAGAGAAGAAAAACAGACTATATCGACCACTGTTGGGGGAAAAAAGTTTTCTACTAAGTTCCACGTTAGATATTTCATGGGTGTTATTTGGTGCTGCCACAGTATTTGGAAAAAACATCAACATTTAAAAACTAAACATATTTTTATAGTTTAGAATAATATTATTTAATAACTTTAAGAAATTTATAGAACTAAAAATGGTAAAAATAAAACTATTATTTAATGAACTCTTAGATAATAGCCACATATAAAATGCATTACTTTTTCTATGAGGATTTTCTCTCTATGCCTCATTTTGGTTTGCTCTTATATTGCATTGAACATGCTTAATACACATGAAATATTGCACACTTCCGGTATTCTCTAAAGTAGTAAACAGAGATATTTGTTAGTTATTAATAAAAGTATTTTAGTGCTAGATTTCAGTTGTGCTGTACATATATATATGCATATATATGCATATATGTATATGTATATATGATGGACTTAATCATTCTTATATTGCATATTAAAAAGAAAACTCATTAAATAAATTTACTTTGAATAATTCTAGGCTGTTACTTTACTCATAGATTTCTCTTAGGAGTTTCAGATTCAAAACTACAATGCTCTTTTCTATGCACTACAGCTTCATTTTGTACAAAAATACTTCAGAGTGTAGACTTTTATGTGAACTACTCATCATTTATGACAACTTTCTTTGTAGGATAATAACTATTGTGTATATTTTTACTATGTATATAATTAACTTTTTATAATTTTTATTTGACTTCAACAATACAATAAGTTCATTAATATTCAAAGAGATTTGCTGCTCACACAGGATGATTGACTTTTCAGAACTTTAAAATAATTAACTAGAATAATACCTGCCACCAAACTTTCAGAACACTATTTGTAAGTTGGAGAGGTGCTGCAATTAATTGTTGTGTATCTTATGAATTCCCTATAAGGAATATTTTTTAAATTCCAGTAAATTCAACCACAATAAGGTAAAACTCCCACTGAGTGGCTTACTTTTTAGCACAGATAATAAGATAGTTTTGTTTCAAATAATCATTTCTCAGATACAATAACTTTGTCTCTAATTTTGTATAAAGTATGCAATAAAAATAAGTTGTTTCATATTGCAATAACAACACTGTTTCACATGCTAAACTAATGTTTGATATGAGGTTTCAAATACAAAAGATCCCCCTAAAATGACAGAACTTACTTTGGGGGATTTTAGTGGAACTGAGGTTTATTCTTGAAATCCCATATACTTCATGAAAGATAAAGTTTATTTCTCCTTGCTAAAATAATGTTTTGGTTTCATCCAAAGAAATAATATCTTGGCACTATTAGTCAATCTATCTTTCAACATTCCTTCTTAGTGCAATTTTTACATTTAATTAACATGAACAGTATTTTGATTTATTTGTTTGACTATCTTTAGGTTAGGTTGCTTTATTGAAGTTCATATAAAAGTTAAATAATGCAAAAGGAGACTGCACAGGAAAGAACTGCAGGGTCTGTTAGGGCCCACAAACATCTAGATAGACTGCCACCTAAGACCAACTTAATTAGTCCTACATTTTTCATCAAACCATATTCATATTCAATAATCTTGCTCACAGATATGAAATAAATCAGAAATCTTTAGCTCTCTGTTGTAAAGTAGACATATGCATTATATTTTTTTCCTATGTGTACTACTACTGAAACAAAATAATTCAGTATTTTTACCTTTTATTTTCTTCTTTTATTCTTTGCTCCACTACTTCAAATATCTCCTCTAACATATACAATCTCAATATTGAACTCACTACATTTAAAAATTTTTTTCATAGTTGTGTGACTTTTGAAAACACTGAAATTCCATAGAATATTTATAAGTATATAGGTGTCTGTAATACAAACCAACACACAAAAATATTAGCAGTTAAGTTAGAACGGAACAACATTGGTCTTCTTCAACCTATATGAAGATGTAGAATTGGTTGGTCTAAACTAAACAAACAAAGAAGCAAACAATGTGAAAAGGGTTAATTCGAAGCCAGAATTAGAGCCCTGAACTTAGTTCAGCCCAAGTTCCTGCCCTTAACACACCCCACGCCTCAGCACCTCCATTTCACTCAACGTGTTAAAAAACAGAAACATGGCCTGGACTATGTACTCTAGAATGGATTAAGAAATGAAATTTAAAACTTTTCAGAATTTCTATATCTCTCTAAGACTTAATTCTACTGGTGCTGGTTTGCCTCTTCACAGTTCTTTCTACACCTTCTCCTAAAGGTTGACCAGATGTCCACTTCAAAGTTAATGATTATGGAAATAACCTGGAGTCCCATGACCAGAAAGAGCTGCAGATAATGATAAGGTTCAGCGACTGCTTCCAGTGGCTCATGTTTTTTTTTTATTTTTAATTTTTTATTTTTTTTCCTAAAAGATCACATAAGATTGTCTTTTCAGGATTTTGCAGCTACATTAAGTTGGTGACACTGTAATCCCACATAGAGAGAGGCTTCTGCAAATATCTGTGAAGAGAAAAAAATGCTTTTTAAAATTAAGCTATTTCCTCATATTTCTCAGTGTTGTGCTGAAAACTCAGTCTACTGGGAAAGAAAGCAATTTGGCAGTCAGAGTAGCCTCTGTGAGAAGATGAGAATGTGAAGAAAGAATGAACTCTGAGAGATCCCAAGATGAGCATTTCAACCAAGTACAGTTAGTTGGAGACATAGAGAATACAGTATTATAAACTAAGTGAGGACTGGATCATGTATGGCCATTTTAGGTAGCAATTCATGTTTAATTTTAAAAGCTATTAAAACTCTTGGAAGAGTCCTTAAGCTAGGAAATGAATTAGTTTGACTATATATAACTATATATATAAATATAGTTATATATATATACATACATACATACATACATACATACATACATACATACATATATGTTTTTAAGACAGGGTCTTTTGGAGTTCAGGCTGGCCCTGAGCTCAGCTTTGAACTCATAGCAATCTTCCTGTCTCAGTCTCCCAAGTGCTGGATTACAGGCATGGGCCACCACTCCCAGCACTGTGGTATATAGTTCTGATTGCAGGCTGGCATGAGTCTCCACACCCAGCATTGTGGTATGTGGTTAGTGGAGATTGAACCCAGATTGGGACCTTGTGCTTGCAAGGCAGGTGCTGGAACCACTGAGCTAAATCCCTGGCCCATTCACATATATTGTGAGAAGGTTGTTCAGATCAAAGTCTGTTCGGATCAAATAGGGTTGGGTAATGGAGTAATGATCAGGTCCGTTAGAACTGGTGTTTGAGGTTCCTCTCCAGAAAGTCATAGGGTATAGAAGAAAGTGCATGCATGTATCTGACCACAGGTGGAAAACAACATAAGCTTCATCTTAATCAAAAAGACTAGAAAGCGGAAAAACAGAAAAGATACTTTAATGAGCAAGGTGTTTTATTACTTTCTTGCCTTGAGACACAAAACCTACATCTGCATTTTAAGAAAGGTAAGGTTTATTATTGTTCCTATTTCATACAGGTTCAGTCCATAGTGGACTGTTGAGTGGCTCCAAAACAGGCCAGCATAGGATGACATGACATAGGAGAAAAAGCTTTTGAAATGGCAGCAGCAAGCAGAGACAGGGGAGAGAGAAGACAGAGACAGAGATAGATAGACAGACAGACAGACAGAGATAGAGACAGAAACAGAGAGAGGTAGTGAGAGAGAGAAGAGAGAGACAGAGAAAGACACTCAGAGAGAGAGGGAGATATTATCAGATCAATCCTCCTTTTGGGCCATGCCCCCAATGACCTGAGTCCTTCAAATAGCCTTCCCAGCATCACATTTAGCTATGGCTATTGCATCCCCATGATCCCATCATCTCCTCAAATCCCAGCTATAAGCACATGAGGCTTCATTGCAGGAGCATGTAGATATAGACCACAACATCAGAAAAAAGAGTCATCTCTGGCAGTCTGACAGCGTCACCACAGATGCCAGCTTTGGGCAAAGACGGAACTGAAAAATGGACATTTAGCCACTGGCGTAAATCTTGGGTGTCAGATCATTCTGTCTTCAGAATTTCTGATTCAGCAATATATAATCACCCGGTTTCTTCAGTTGAAACTCCTGTATACCAAAAGTCTGTCATATACTTGATATAATGGCAGCACTTTGCTGAAAAAAATGAGCTTCGTATTCAGTCCAACCAAAGTTTGAAATGTCATGTTGCCTCTTCCAAGTCATGTTAGTGAGAATTTATCCAACTTCACTGAACCATGGTCTTCTCATGGCAGAAATAGGATTATTAAACAAAATAACCATATCTCCTAAAATTGTAGTATATAGCAAAAAATAATAACCCATATAAAGTGCTGAGCATAGTATTTGCACCACATGAAGTTGTGATTACTTACTTTTAATAATATCATTACTTACATGTCAGATTAAATTATACAATGTATATCTATCAAAATTAATGATCATTTAATATTGATTGACATATAACTGGTCTATAGATCATTGATCAATATTATTTGGTTAAGGTCAATGATACATTCTTGTAATCATGCTCTATGCCTGCTTTATCTATGTGCTATTCCCTATTTTTTTCACTCATTAGTCTTATGAAAAAAAGCTTCACAATCTTTATATGTAGTATTTTTGCTCATTCTTCTTAACATTTTTCCTTACATGTGGTGTAGTTCAGAGATAATCCATTTTAACACCCCGAGTATATGTTTGTTGTCACATTTCCTCATGTTTTTGCAAACTTGTACAGACAGATTGTGGGATTTTTGCTCACAAAATAAGGATCACAGTCCATACATGATCTTGCAACTTGATTTATTCTGGTCATATTTCCACATCAAGCTACTATATATGTCATATTTATTGATGACTACAAAATAGTTTATAACATGGATATAGTGTACTATCTGAAAGCATTCTTCTACTGATGATGTTTCAATTGATTGTATCTTTGGGTCTTTCATTTTCTTTGGAGTTACATCTTTGACTTTTGGTGCTACAACAGTTATTGCAATAAGCACACATGGATTTTTATTTTTATGATTACAAGTTTAATTCATCAAGTTCCATTTGGGAAAACAGGAAATGGATCCAACAAAAATTACAACGTTAAGAGAAGAACTGCTTTAAGAAAGAACTATGCAATGCAAATCCCCTCTGCTATATATGATAGTTTATTTCTCACCTGCCATATACAAAGAAGAAATAATTATGGTATGTCCTAGCTTGGGAAAAAATGTTATAAACTGAGAGAAGAAAGATCTAAGGCCTTCACTAAGTGCGCTATTAACACAAAATATTGTTAGAGTGATTAAGAGATTATAAAGGAAAAGTCTTCTGTAAAAATAAATACATTAGCAGAAAGTTTGGGAAACAGTGTTACTTGGAAGTACATACAATGTGTTCAGATCGAGAGGTTTTATTTTCTCCCCTGTCTTCTAAATCTCCATAGCTGGTGAGCTTTGCCACTGACTATTTGTTAGAAGATATCTTACTAGCTAGTTCTCCTGTTTGCTGTAATGTCCCTGGCTCAAAAAGAAGTTGCCATGGGCACAAACACAAAGCAGCAATGCAGATTATAATGTTTTAAAGCAAAAAAAGGACCTTTGCCTTATCTAGTCCCTTTTTTCCTATAAGAAAAGAGACACAGAGAAAATGGTTTGACCTTGCAATAAAACCAGGACTATATTCCCCAGGGCTTTGGAGTCCTATCCAGTATTGTCATTATTTTCACAATGAAAGGGAATGATAAAATGTAAGCTAGGAAAACAAGAAAATGAAAGGAAAATAAAGTCTGTAAATTCTTACTAAAAAGAATTCACAAAATGACAAAGGATCCCCCCTCCCCCAGTTGAGAAGAAACAGAAAAAAACCAACAAAGTAGGAGACACTGGAAATATGCATTTTGATTCATCAATGGTGAGATTATCCCAGGGAAGTTGGGCCAAATTGCCATGACAATAATTAGCTCTAGTACTTTGACAGATCATTATGAGAACATTTAGCAGGACATTAGTGAGAACTACCCATTTTTCACACATTGATTAGATGCCATAGTTGGCTCATTAGTGTGTTGGTGTCTAATAGCTCCACTCTTAACTAGCACTTTCCCCTTTCAGCTGAAATTCAAACCAGCTAACCTCAGATCAGGCCATGTACAGGTACTTTTTAAAGCTAAGGAAGCACCAATCCATTTCACTTGTTTAGGAAGAAATTCATTAATCAAACATGAAAATTACTTGGTCCATCTATGGTCAGCATGGCACAGTAATCTATCATTTTCTTCTGATTAAAACAAAATGTCACACAATTTAGAAATGAAACACCAAACAAAATCAGCTGTATTCTATCTAGGCTTTTTCACATCCTAACCTCTTATACTTCATTTCTCAATTCAGAATAAGGTTTTCATCTATCTCCATCATCAATGAGCTTATGGAACCTGTACATCACTAGTTCTCAAAACTCTTTACATTTGAATCACCTTAAAAAATTCAAAGGCATACTAACCCATGGCCCGTACTCCAGCCTAAATGAGTCAGGATTTGTGAAAGAGGACCAGGACAAGTAAAATTAGACAGATCAGTGGATAGACAGAAGATAGATAGATGGATAGAAAGATAGATAGATAGATAGAGAGATGGATAGATTGATAGATAGATGGGATAGAGTTAGTAAGTCAGTGAGTTATCTGAAGTATTGCTGACAGATTGTTCTCAATACATGTGAACAATCTAAAAACCTAAGGATAGAAAAGGTAACTGTACAGGGGTATTTTTTTATTTGTTTTTTTTTTTCTTTCTTATGTTTCACCACCTGTCCAACCACACAGAAAACACATTTAATTCTCAATCACATGTTTTAAAACATATGGTTCTCTCACATTATTTTATGAGTGATTATATTTTTATTTCCAAAGAAGTCCCGCATAAATACTTAGGGTAAGCTCTTCTGTATTTTTTTACTTACATTCACTTTCAAAAATGTATCAAAATACACATCCAATATGTGGAAGATGAATTATGGAGGTGTTAGGCACTCAGAAATCACTAAGGCAGGTTGGATTTTAGGTCATGCAGTGGTGTACATAAGTCATGGAGCTCTTCTAGTCACAGGATCAGAGTCATGCTTTCTTTACTTTTGTCAGAAACTCATGACAAAGGAATAATAAAAGATCACACTAAAGCAAAAAGAAGTGTGGAAAACAGCACAGTTCAATGTCTTATTCCTGAGTTTAAAGCAAAGGTTAAAACTATGAGGAATTAAAATTAGTTGTACAAACTTGACTAAGTTATTTCCTGTGTTCTGGATTCAATATGCACCTGAAATTTGATTAAGAACTTTTTAATTTTCTTTTCTTTTTTTCATTCATTCTTTCTTTCTTTCCTTCCTTCCTTCTTTTCCTTCTTTCTTTCTTTCTTTCCTTCTTTCTTTTTGTGGCAGTACTGGGGATCAAACTCCAAATTAGGTGTCATGCCACTTGAGCTAAATCCCGAATGCCTTCAATGTTCCACAAGACTTCAACTTATGATTCTATAAGACAGCTTTGTAGAACACAAAGAGTAAGGTGCATGTACACTATCTTCTGCAATGTAAGAGAGATTACTGTCTTTGAAGGATTTATTCTATTACCATTATTTAGGACCAATCACACAGGTGCAAGGAATATAGTAAACTTTAACATCTCAGGACCAACTTGAACCTCAGATCGGAAGAAGTTGCTGTGTAAGCTGTCTACACTTTCCATCCTTTCACTCCCAGTCTTTGCAGATTTGGGAATTCATAAAACTGTCTGGCTATCTTATCTGATGATTGCTAAAGTCTCTCATAGGTCTCCTGGCATTTTGTAGTAATGCCTTTTGTTAGTATGGCTGCTTGTCTGCTCTTTAATAGTACACCTTCCAGTGCTCATCTGGGAAAATGAATAGAACAAGTCCTTTAAAAACCTTAGGCATGATGCAAGGTACAGTTTTACACAAGCAAAGGAAGATTTGCCTTGGTACTTTTGTATGTATGTATACAATACAATTTTTGAAATATAAAGCTTAAAAAAACTGAATGAACAAAATCAAATAAGGAATAGTTATTATCATTGGTCTTAATACTATCCCTATTGCAAACAGCTACTATGCATTGAGTATTCACTGTGCATCAAAGAGTGTGCTCCTTCCATTTCAAATATTATCTTATTTACTAGTGAACATATTTTCATGTCATTATTACTTTTACTTAACTCATTTTATGGATGAGGAAGCTGGTTTTCAAAGAGGTCAAGACCACATGGTTGATAAAGTAACAGGAACAGGCTGATAACTCAGATGACCTTGGACACATGAAAGCTCCTAGTGCACAGCAGCTGCCAATAACTTAGTAGGTGGAGTTACACAGTGGTTAGGACCAGGGGACATGGGTCAGAAAAGTCAAAGGGGCACCTGAAAAACTCTTCTTTCTAACAAGAGATCTTATAGTCAGCTACAGAGCTAGTTTTTCTGAAATCTACGTCTGATTGAAAAATCCCCTTCCTTCATATTTCTTAACTTTTAAAACTCAGTTACTCAGTCAGATATTCAGGCATCCCATTCTCTTATCATTATCTATGTCACTAGTCTTACTGCCCACGAATCCTTTGTGGTATCCCCAAGCACCGTCATATGGTCCACGTTATTTTTCATTCTCTATTTTCTATCTTGGAGCCTCTGGCCAATGTGATCAAGAATGTCATAAAGGAACAAGTGAAACTTAAACTGGATTTTGAAGGATGACTAGGTTTTTGACTAGTGGAAGTTGGAACTTTGAAAACGGAGATGTGAACATCTAAGATTTTCCTGGTCGAATAAGGGCATTGTCCAACATGCAGAAGAACTAGAGTATATTTAGGATACAGTGTTTGTCTGAAATACAGAATAGGGATTCACACAGTGAGACATATATTTCAAAAGAGCATTTGAGATCCTATGTGGAAGCACAAGGACACCACACTTATTAGCTTTTTCCTGCAAGTTTATATAATTAAAGCAGGTTTACAACAATGAAACATTGACAGAAATAGGACGTAAGCAGACAAACTAATCCAGGAATGACAGGCAGAGTGGATGGATAGGTATAAAGGTGAAGATAGACTAACCACTTAAGAGGTAAGAGTCCTAGGAGTAAAGATACAGGAACAGGAAGTAATTGAGGCAGATGGCATTATAAATAAGGATTTACTACGATTAGTTAACTAATTAGATATTTAACATTTTACTCCTTTTTCATTGGTGTTGGGCTTTGGATGCAGGCTCTTACATGTACAAGGCCAGCAATTTACACCTGAGCTACATCACCAGCCCTAGATACTTAATATTTCAATAGAGAAGATCCATACTATGCCTCACATAGAGGAGTGCTCAGGAAATGTTGATGGACTGGGTAAATGAATCTAAGAATTTCAGAACCATTGTGCAAACACAAAACACAGAAAGTAAAATGAAATGTAAGTTTTTTCTAAACCTCTCACACATAAGGCAATAAAGTTGGGTTTCAACTGTGGTCACTTTATGAGAAGGAAATAACATTGTAATTTCCCAAAATAAATTTTAAAATATCACAGAAGTTCAGATTAAATACTGACACTCTATCGATAGATATAGATGTACATATAGATACATAGATATAACCTTACTATGTTTAGAAACAGAATTCGGAACCTTGCGCTTGTGAGTAGGCACCAGCACCACTACGCTAAATCCTCAGCCCTTAGAATCTACTTTTATAATTTAAAATACACAACTAAGAATAGAAACACACAGGGACATGCTGACATTTGGATTGGTACAGCAAAACAAGAATATAGGACCTGTAGCTAAGGAGAGCAGAAATGATGAAGAGGTTAAATACTAAAGCAAATACTGAAGAAGGATGGAGAAAAATTGACTATGAAATTCAAAGTATTAGAAATGAACATATATTGACTCTATTTTCACGTATTTGAGATTTTTTTTTTTTTTTGGTCTGCTTCATACAAGTAAAGTTGAAGACAGAGGTTGAGTGTTTTTCATTCAACTTTTGATTCCCAATTACTTTAGGTATTTTACAGCTAAGGACAATTTATACCAACACCTGCCTCTATTGCTTAAAGGCACATTGGTCAGCAATTGGCTAGATGTAAATGAAGAGTTTTCAAACTTTTATAAACCTTTTTTGAAATAAAACTAAGTGCACTGGGACACAATATACTTCTTTTACCAGATGCCAACAGAATTCCCTGGAGAAAAGGAGGGAGACAGATTATATACAACATCTTCTCTTTGCCACTCTTCCAAAGTGGTCACCCAACAATTTGGTAATGATTTTAATTTTCAGCTTCACTGTCTTTCTCCTCCTCTCCTCCTGATCCCCAATAAACAAGGGGAAGCATCCAAATTTTTCCTTTGAAGATGATGCCAAACTAATCTGGCAAAAGCAATTACAGTTCTTTTCACTAACCCTAATGTACACTGGGACAACAGTTATGAAAGTTCTGAAGCACAAGAAATTTGAAACTAAATCAAGACTGACAGTTTTTGTGTTTTTTCCCTTTTTTCTAAGAAGATATGAGCCTAACAGAAAATATATTGAGATAAAGAAATAGAAGGCCAAGCCACAGAAAGATGAGACGCACTTGCAAATTTCCAGTAGAAGGTCGAAAGCAGCAGCCAAAGGACCAGGTTCTAATTACAGATGTTACATTTCTGTTTCAGAAAGATATGAAAGAGGTTTTCAGCAGTCACACAGAACACTGACACTTCGCCCCTGACCTTGGGCCAAGACAATCTGCTTTTTAACTAGAGGCAACTGTAATCCATTCTGTGAACAGATGGCACAGAGGAAAAAAAGTGCAAACACAGGTTCTCTAGTGTCTCTTCCGAATTCCAGCCAACTTCCAGCTGTGGTACGTTAGGCAAGAGATGATACAGGGTCTAGTCAGAGTGAGAGAACTGGGAAGCACCTTTCAAAGGCTGATACACAAATATACCAGAGGCTGCTTCACCGACAGAGAGGCTGCACAATTTGCACTACACTCATTTTTATATGTCTCATTTTTAATTGTCATGAGTCACACATTATGTTTTTTTTTTTCCTTCTCATATAGACCGTACATTGCCTAGATTCTATAAATGTTCTTTGATGACAACAAAATTCCTTAGGAATTAGTTATTTCCTGTTTCTTCATTTTTATTGACTACTTGAAAGCCAGGAACTGCATTTAAAATTTGGTTGCATGATCCACTAATGCATGTCAGAGTCATAGGCAAAGCCCTAGCAAGAGGAAACTCATCCCTGGAAATAAATCAAAAGGAAAACGTACATCCAAGAGTAAGTGCTCATGAAATATCTAGCAGTGTAATATTAAGTTTGAACATGATATATGTTTCTCTTGGTATTCTCTATTGACAGCTCAACCTAGAAAATATTGACTGTCAATATAACTATACATAACTCTGAGATTTTTTTTTATTTAAAACAGCAAGCATCCTCATAAGTGAAAACAATATGTCACAGATGTGTAAATATCATATGTTTTATCTGGCATGAGAAAATGAAGATGTAAATGAGTTTTAGTACATATAGTTGATATTGTGAAATATAAAATATTTAAAAGAAAAGAGAGTGTAGGGGTAAATAATGAGGGGAAAAGAATGTGATAATTTTTTAAAAATAAATAATTTTTTTAAAAGGAAATCTTATGAATATAGGAAGTGGGGGGTTGCAGGGTAGGTGGGGGAAGGGGAAAAATGAGAATCAAGTAATGTCATATTTTGGTACAAACTCTCAATGCTAAATGTGATGATAATGTGTATTTATAATGTACCAATAAAGATTTGAATTTAAAAAAAATAAAATTAAAAAAATAAAATAAAACAGCAAAAGGGAATCATAAACTTTAATTGCTAGAAGAAGAGTGTGGAGCTTGTGGTTCACAAGACAAATACTCCTGCAATGATTATTACTGTTGCATGTTTTCTAGTTATACAAAGGGTGAAATCTGAAGATGGAAAATTATCGAAAATGAACCGATATATTTGCCATAGAGCAGATGCTACAGATATAGCTTTCTATATTGAGACCTTGGATTTGACAACCTCAAAAGGACCTTCACATGAAAAATTCAATGTACTTCCCTTATTGTTTTTAGAAATACAGATTTAATTTACATTCAGCAATACTCCCTGATACTATTTTTTTTTTTTTTTTAAAGACAGGGTCTCACTTTGTAGTTCAGGCTGGCCCTCAGCTCAGCCTCAAACTCACATCACAGCAATCCTCCTGCCTCTGCCTCTGCCTCCCCAGTGCTGGGATTACAGGCATGAGCCACCATGCCCGGCACTGTGGTGTGTGATACTGGTTGCTGCTGGGGTGAGTCTCCATGCCCAGTATTGTTATGTAGTTACCAGTGATCGAACCTGGGTCCTTGAGCTTGCAAGACAGGCACTGGAACCATTGAGCTATACATCCGGCCCCCTTGATACTAATTTTGTGAAAGACATGATATGAGGATCTCAGGTTTTGAAAAATAAATAAAAATCTAGATGCCATAACCAAAGTAAATAGTCACACAAATTAAACGTATTGTTTAATGTGACATGAATCATGTTGGAGTAAAAAGAGTACATAGTTTAAAACATAGACGTATCAATACAGTGTCCATGGTTCCTAGCGAAATGATTGTAATATTTTATAGTGCAATGAACAAAGATCTCACATGGAAAACAGGGTTTGAACAGGGTTTTCAAAGATGAATCATGGGTATATCAATCAATCAAACAGAAGAGGGTGGCTAAGGGCAATCGATAAAGAGTCATGCACAAAGGCAAGGAAACATACACAGCACACTTGAGAAACTGAAAGTAGTTCTGTCAAGTTGGAAAGCAACAGGGGAGGAGATTTGGAAGAAAATCAAGAACCATGCTTAAAATAAAATATTAATATTTGTATCTTTGTATCATTCTGGACAGCAAGACCAAAGCTTCTGAAGCAAATTTGGATTTTTTTTTTTTTTTTTAGTCTGTTCCGATTTTCTTCTGTCTCTGACAATGATCACACACTGTCCCCCAGTGAGCTGCACTCAAAACAAGGCACCTGAAGATCTGTCTGTGGGCTCTATTCATAGGCCTGAATTCATTCTGCCTCAAATTGAGAGCTCTTAAAGCATTGAGGATTCACGTTCACACTGCCCTGGAAGCTTCTCTGAGGGCCTGCGTCACCCACACTGGAACCGGGATAAGACGACACTTCCACTCGGGTTTTTTCCCTTCCCATCATCACCTCCCTCCCCAGTAGCTTTTCTTAGGAATTATTCCTCACAAACCACTTTAAAACATCTCCTTGTTTCTCGGTCTGCTCTTGGGAAACCAGTCTAAGGTATCCTTTTAATTTATAGCTCTGAGCTATTACAGTGAGTCTATAAAGATAGTGTTTTATTAATAAATGAAATGTAAATTTGGGATGAAGTGAAAAATATGTTTCTAATTAGGCTTTGCTACATTGCTAAGTTGGAAGCATTAATAGAGGAGATTATACATTTATATGTTTGTGTGGAATATTAAGGAAACAAGCATTTGTTTGCCATTTGCATTGAAGAACTGTTCCATAACTGTTTCTTAGGTTGAAACAAGTTATATTATGTCTTGAGGACTAATGAATCTAGCCTCCTAATTTCAGTGCATCGGACTTCATCCATGGATCCAATGCACCTATTATGCAAATGCTTTTATTTCCTTTCCATATTTCTCTCTTTATTTGGACATATTATTCTCACTCCATCTCTGTCATATTATAAGCAATCAAAGAACAGGAACCTCATTATACTGGCAAAGATCCAGACTCTGTGTCCATGAGCAGCATCTCCTCAGTAACAACCTGAACTTTCTCTTACTGTTATTTTAATATTCCAAATGTGCTAAATGAAAGATGAAAGACAACTCAATGATTTTTTTTTACAGAGGCACATAACATTACCTAAGATCACGATATTAATGCTGAGAATAATACACCATTAACACATGGTCTTGGTCCATGAAAGTTTCTGTCAATAGACCTGGGCCCAAGGAAAATTTTAGTAATGGTCTCCCCCGATAAAAGGCTCCTTGTCCTTTTGCTCCACAGGCATGAGTGCTTCTGTGTAACAGATGCCAGCCTGCTGTAATTTTGGCTCATTAAAACATAATTCACATCAGCCCCCTCATTACACTCACTTTTTAATTATGAGGAGTACGCAATTTTAGACAGAAAAGCATATACTGAGGTCTTTGATGCTGGATATCAATTGATATATTATTATTAACATCATGATGATGATGATGATGATGATGATGATGATGGCTGTTATTCCTTCTTCCTCCAAACTCCTTACTTCACTCCAGGTACCTTAATTTATTTGACTAACATCTGATTTTCTTCCAAACTCACTGTAAGAAGATAAGAATTTTAATATGCAATCCAGCCTCTTATTCCTCATCCTTTCCTTGCTCACTGCCTCCTGGAAGCCCAGTGGCTGATGATAACACACTTTTATATTTTTATCAACTTGTAGTGACTCAGTAGGGATACTTTAAACCTACTTATTTCCCTGTATTATTTAGAGTGGTGCACTCAGAGTCCCCCTCCTCCTCATAGTCACTGTTCCACTTCCTTTTCAAATCTATCATTCTCTTTCTTCTTTCCTCCCAGTCTCACTACTCACATTGCTTCACATGTCGTGACTTATACTTTCCTTTCCTGAAAATAAAATAAGAACTTCAAAGAGGCTTGAATGATCTCTCCTGTTTTTAATAATTAAAAAATGAATCCACCACAGAGCTCAACTTGCTTTCCCTTGTGTTCACATCAGGTCAGAAATGGCATTTGTAGCCCCAGAAGAAACATATCGGAGCACTTCCCACCCTGAAATTCATGGCGCACAGCCCAGCTCTTCCCTAGAATCACTATGTTACCAACAGGTCTATTTTAAAGTAAATTTAGGCAGAGTATGGGAGAGAAGGATTTGATAGTGTTTGATAATTTACAATTTAACAGCCAAGGAAAGAGAGTTTATTATTAAATGCAAATAAAATGAAATGAAGTCCAGCTGTCTGGGTGCAGATAGAAATTACACAAAGCCCATAAGCCACTCCGGAGATCTTAACTAGGAGACAGAAGAGTGCTCTGGGAGCCACCAATCACAGATCCCCTTTCTGAAGAGGCTTGCACCTTGTATTATCGCTAGAGAAAGACTCAGATTATACAGCCTGCTTGGAAAAATGGAGGTATGACTAGAAACACGGCAAGTACAGCCACTTCATGGAAGGGGAACAAATTTTAATTTTTAAAGCTTCTTTAAGCTCTTGCATTCCTATTGCTAATCTTCCCTTCCATAGGATGACTTACTGTCCAGAGGCAAATTGCCTATTCTTGTACAGATGACAGACCATCTGCCTACAGCAAACAGATATATACTACCTTAGTCTATTCCATAAAATTAATGTGACTGCTTCACAATAATTACAGTATGAACCTGAGAACTCATTGGCGATTTCATATCAAGAGCATCATCTAGCTTTAAGACAATTTTCTATTTTTGAAGAATGAGAGGTGTTTTGTAAAGGTATGGAATCAGATCTTTTTCATTATTAGTTATACCCAAAGAGTGTAATGAACAATACATTGGAGGAAGTACTAAAGCTGGAATTATAAAACTAAGTGTACAAAATGTTTTGACCAGATTCATTTGCTGAAGATAACACACTGATTGTTACAAACCCCAAAATCACTAATGATACCTTTTACCAGACCAAGTTATCATTACTTCTTAAGCAGTTCTGTACTCAATAATCTACTTTATGGGTTTCACATACATTGTAGACAGATGGAAAGACAAAATCTGTATTTCAAGAGTTTTCAGTTGTTCTCAACAACTTTTGGACCTTGAAAGATTTTATTCTCCTTTATACAGGAGAAATGCATCACTTGCTTCATGACTACTTCAAATCCCATTTTCTCTCTGGGCTTTTCCTTGAGACTGTATCCTTTTTCTATGAAATCATGGTATGTCTTTTTTCCATATTCAATTTGTTACTTATTTATTTACTTAGTAAAACTATCAGATGTATTGCTTTCAATTGCTTTTTAATTAATCCCACATGTCACTATGTTCCATCACTAAATTATATCTAGAAAGCACTGGCGGTATTTTAGACAAACTTTCTTTTGACTACCAGATCTAACCATATATCCATCATATTGTTGTCCTCGACATTGTCTTTAGTTTCCTGACCCATTTATTCACTAGTCTCAACAACATCTTCCCGTGTCAGTCTAATAACATACTAGTCCCTCCATGTTTAAAATGTAACTCTCCATCTTTTCCTTTTAAATGTCCTTATTGTTTTCCACATGCCAATTTTAGGAAACTTCCTCCTTCTAGTTACTCATACCAAAGTAATCAATGACTTGTATGTCATACTCTGAGCCTCATCCATCATGAAATAACCTTGCTTCAATCATCAAAACAAATCCACAAAGTGACCACTTTCACTTGCTGTGCTATCACAATTTCTGGGATTGTAATCATTATGATACAATTCCTCCACTGGCTTCTTTATTTCCAGTGGACACTCTCCAGTCACTTTAACATGGCAGTCAGGTGGTCCTTTGGAAATGTAAGTCAAGCCACTCTCCTTTGCAAATACCATCAAGGGTTTCTCAATCAGAGGAAATGCAAACATCTTAGCAGTGTAAAATGTTAGTCTTAATTATACAGGGCTGGGGATATAGCTCAGTGGTTCTGGTGCCTGTCTTGCCAGCGCAAAGACCCAGGTTCAATCCCCAGTAACCACATAACAATACTGGGCGTGGAGACTTACCCCAGCAGCAACAAGTACCACATACCACAGTGCCGGTTGTGGTGGCTCATGCCTGTAATCCCAGCACTCGGGAGGCAGAGGCAGGAGAATTTCTGTGATGTGAGTTTGAGGCTGAGCTGAGGGCCAGCCTGAACCACAAAGTGAGATTCTGTCTCAACCCCCCCCAAAAAACCCCCAAAAAACAGTAACCTATACAATCCTGATAGACTTGACATTCTATTCTTGTTTTGATAGACTTGACATTCTATTCTTGTTTTGACTTTATCTTCTTTTTCCACCACCATTCACTCAATTCTGCCACACAGGCCTCCATGCTAGAGTTTGAATTCTTAAGGCAAGCCTCTGCCTTGGAGGGTTTTTACTTACTGTTTCTTTGATCTGAAGTACTTTTTTCATACTGAACTAAAATATATTGACATAAATACACACTCTTTTGGTAACTATACTTTCTATTTAATTTTTATTCTCTATAGTACTTACCACTATCTAACATACTGAAATTTGTGTTTATTTAATTTTATTATTGTCTCTTTCCTTTGATTAGCAATAAAACCTCAATGGAATATCTGCTATTTTGTTCACTAATTCTTGTCTAGTGCTAGAATATCACCAGGAAAGAAGTGATGCTTAAAAACTTTTTTGATGACCTCACAGAAGAATGAGTGTATGAAAAGCGAGACAACATGTCTTTGTGAAGCATCTTGAAAAATGAGGATACAACTGAAAAGCAATGGAATAAAACATGTTTGTTTGTTTACTTTTTCTCATGGTATGAACAGCTGTGCATATCCCACATGGCTTTCAACAGCCTCCAAATCCAGCTACCAGTCAACTATATATCTCCAGGAAAGACTGAGTTCATCCTGCTTTGAGCCCACTTCTTTCAATTTGCTTTCACACCGCCCTTCTTGTGGAGTGCTTTTGAAATTTTTCTCATGTTGTTGTCAGTGTAAATACTTAACTTCTGAAAAAGAATTTAATGTCCTTTATATCACATTCTGCACTCAGTAGCAAAAATGTGATACAGGATTGATAAATAACATATCTATTCCTCTGGTTTGTTTTCTGAAGCAGAAAAGCAAATAAAGAATTGAAAAATCATAAATTTGAAGCTTAGAATCAAGGCACAATGATGTTTCATAATTTTATATTTGTGATCCACAATCTTCAATATACACTACTACCTGACTTATAGCATATACTCGAAAACTTATAGCATATACTTATGGCATATACTTGAAAAAAATATCAAAAATAAATTAAAAAGCTTCTGTTGAGAGTGAATCTTTTTTAATATGGGGGACAAGTAAGAGGAGAAAAGATTATATAATTATGTGTGAGCAGAGACATGACTTTATTCTTAAATCCACAATCCTTAGTAGAATATCCAGTTTTAGTAAGTGCTCAAATACCTGTGATATTTCTTTTCTTTTTCTTTCTTTCTTTTTTTTTGAGACAGTGTCTCACTTTGTGGTTCAGGCTGGCCCTAAGCTCAGCCTCAAACTCACATCACAGCAATCCTCCTGCCTCTGCCTCCCGAGTGCTGGGATTACAGGCATGAGCCATCACACCCTGCACTGTGGTATGTGGTACTGGTTGCTGCTGGACATGAGTCTCCACACCTAGTACTGTATGTGGTTACCATTGGATCAAACCTGGGCCCTTGCGCTTGCAAGGCAGGCGCTGGAACTACTGAACTAAATCCCTGGCCCTACCTGTGATATTTCAATAGATAATATCAACAATGTTGACTAATTATTTGATAAAGTCCCATGAATGATATAGCATCATAATAATGTTTCTTTTCTTTGAATGAAAAGAAAGATGTTCTTTGGAGTAGTTTCTAGAATACATGGAAAAATCACCCAGAGAAGAAATGTGTTTAGAGAAATTTAGAAAATTATGTCTGAGAGGAATAAAATGCTGAGAGTTTAGGTCAGTGACAGAGAACATATTTAACATGTATAAGAGCCCAGGTTCCATCTCTACTAACAAAACCGGGAAGAAATGATAGGCATTCAATTTACACAGAAAATATTCTGAATCTCTTCAGTATAAAGAGATCACTTATGTACAAAGAATCTATATGTTTCAGCCTTTGCACTAGATGTTAGAGATGAGAAATGTGCCACTCTTCACTAGGAAGTGACTGTTTGGTGAGGGAGAAACATAAGAAAACAAACAGCCCATAGTCAATGTTGTATATGCAATAGTTGCTTAACAAAGAAAACTGGTAGGTCAAGGAATTCTTTCCACGGAATTGAAAACTATAAGAATCAGGGCCAGGGATTAGCTCGGTGGTTCCGGTGCCTGTCTTGCAAGCGCAAGGACCCGGGTTCAATCCCAGGTAACCACATGCAATACTGCTTGTGGAGACTCACACCCAGCAGCAATCAGTACCACATACTACAGTGTCGGGTGTGGTGGCTCACACCTGTAATCCCAGCACTGGGGAGGCAGAGGCAGGAGGATTGCTGTGATGTGAGTTTGAGGCTGAGCTGAGGGTCAGCCTGAACTACAAAGCGAGACCCTATCTCAAAAAAAAAAAAAAAAAAAATATATATATATATATATATATATATAAATCAAAGGAAAAACTAGAATCAAACAGAGAAGAATGGAAAGAAATTTGATAGAAAATATTGAATAATGGAAGATGTGGGAAAATGTCCCTGTATTTACATTTCAAATAAATTTTAAAATAAGAAGGTGAGGATAGGTAGAAAGGGATTTAAAATTAATCCAGGAAAATGGATAAATGCAAGATTATAATGGATTTCTCCAAATGGATTTCATTCTTAAGAATTGTGGTGAGCCAAGTGAGGCCTAGTAATGATATAACTGGAGTAGAATCAGCACTGTAAAGCTCTGCCTACAACTGTAGCACAGATGAAGAGGTAACTTAGAACAGTGAAGCCAGATGGAAGTACTTTCAAAGGTCCGAAGTTCCAAATGAGAAATAACGTGAGCCTAAGCATAGCTAGTGACAATGGTTGTGGTATTTACAGATGTTAAGGAATAAAACTGTTATGTAAGTAAAATAGGCAAAAAAAACCATAAAATTATTAGGATGAGAGGAAAACTAATGTGTCAGAATAAGATCAAACAGAGAAGCAGTGATAGAAATGTGTGATCTCAAAGCCTCTGCCAACTGAGCAATGGTGACACCATAAAGGCTTTGTCAGTGCCCAGGACTCGATGAGGAAGGAGGGTAGCTTGGAAAAGAATACTGTGTCTTGGTTTTTCTTCTGATCTTTCAGGTTGGAGATCTAAGCTCTGGAGACATGGAGTGAGAAAAATCCTTTTGATTCAAAAGTTTATACTCTACTGAACAAAAGATATCGCCCAGCAGTTGAGACTATGTGTGGATTATCAACTCTGGCACCTCATCACACATCCACCACCGTACAGAGGTCCAGACTTCATTTGGGGCTCACCTATGTATAAAACACTGGTGAAAGATAATATATGTAGGAGTTGTGAGTTATACTGTCAGAAGGGAAGAAAGAAATAAAAGAGCAAAGAAAAGCTGTATTGTTCACTTTACATCACTGGGACCAAATATCTGGCATGAGAATATTTATTTCTGCTCACAGTATCAGAGGGCTTAATCCATAGCCAACTGCCTCCAAGGCAGAAATGGTACAAAGCCTAGTAGAGCAAAGCTCCTTAACCCATGGCAATCAGGAACCACAGTGAGAGGAAGGAGCCAGGTATAAGAATACACTTTTTCAAACTATATTCTCAGTGACTCACATTTTCCAACCAGGTTCCACATTCTAGCAATGAACTCAGGGGTGGATTAATTCACTAGTGAGCATATAGCATCTCATGATCCAAGTACCTTCTGCCACTGCTCAACACATGACAGTTTTAGGGGCTGTCCGTAATATATTAACTTCTAGAGCACAGCTCAACTAGCAAATAGTTTCACATCTAACAGGATTATCAAGGGCATATGTCTCCAGAAGAAAAGATTCTGCTTTAGCATTGTATTTTCATGGGTGAACTCTGGCCTTTAGGGTACCTGAGAGGTAAGCAAGATAAAGGTGAGTGATAGATTATTAGTCATTTGATATCCTCTGTACTTTGCAATCTGGTAACTCAAATCTTCCATGCAGATTCCAGTAGACGCTTATTTTTTTAAAAACGCCTGTTGCAAGGGCCAGGTATGTAGCTCAGCAGTGCAGTGGCACTGGAAACACAAGAGATTGGTACAATAAAAAAGAACATCCTATTGCCCGTGCACAATTCTTGATCCGAAAAAAGAAAAGAAAAGAAAAAAGCCTACCCCATGCTGCACTCTGTTCCTTGTGGGACTTCTTGACATTGCCCTACTCTTTCAGTTGTTAACTGGATCATTCCTTCCAGTCCTTCAAGATTCATGTGTTATCTCTCAAGATGTTCCTGAGCAGTTTGTGACTTTTCTGTGTAGAATTCCTCACACTTACTCAATTCTCACAAGAGCACTGTCTAGTAATTAGCTTATTATCCATAGATTTTAGGTCAAATTAAGGCTACAAATGTTATGCTTCAGTATGCACATCCATGATATGTACCCATTTATTACACTGCACATCAGATTGTAAACTTGCAGATTGTAAACTCTGGAAATCAGAGGCTTAGGCTTTATAGATGTTGTCCCCTCCCTCGCTGGTAGTTTCTACATAGTAGGTAGATCATAACGTTTTCATTGAACATAATTAAATCTCTTGCTATTCCATAAAAAGAAAAATTTATTTTGTATTTTAGATGCACAATATAACAATCCAAAACAGGAAATTTAAATATTGTCATTTTTCACTAATATATTATATTATACCATTGTGGAAAACAGGTGACTCAGATCCTAAATATAAAGTAAGCTGCTGATATGACATAATTTTAAGGTGATAATTTTACATTTTATTTGTGATTACACATGTTACTGCTAACGACCAAATTTAGGTTAATAAATATAAATATAGAACAGACATTAGTACATCCATTCATTAAACTGCCATTTGCAATTCTGTTACAATGAATAATCACTTTTGAGAGAGATCTTAACTTCCTGAAAACTGTCCAACTGTGAGACCACTAATTTCAAAACTGACTTGGTAGGCAAAACATATGACTGTTACTTATACTTTGAAAATAGCTAATCTTGATTCATTTTCAAGAGTAGCACTAGAAATTTTATTTTAAAAAAGTCACTTAGTCACAAACACAAACATATAATGATCCTGCATTATTTTATTAAAATCTAGTGTGATATTGGCAGTAAGTGAAGTTAAGGATATATATATATATACATATATAATGACTTATTATGATTCCATAAAATGGCTGAGCCATTTATATTCTAAAGGATGTACCTGGATGACATCCTCATAAGTGAAATAAATAGGTCACAGGTGTGTAAATACTGTACCTTTTCTCTGGTGTGAGAATCTAAGGATGTAAATGAGTTCCAGAATATGTGATAGATATGTTGAAATTGAAATTATTTAAAGGGAAAAGGGTAGAGGTACGTAAAGAGGGAAAATAAAAAATGTGATGGTTAAAAAAATAAAGAAACAGCATAAGTATATAGGGACAGGGCGGGTGTACAGTAGGCAGAATAGGGAAAAATTGAAAATAAATTAAGTTGAGTCATATACTCTTACAATTTTTCAATGTTAAGTGTTATTATGATATGTATATAAAATGTACTCACAAAGAATTCAATTTTAAAAAAAGAAGAGAGAGGGTTTGAAATCTAACTCAATGAAATTAGTTTCTTCCGGAGCAGGATGATAAAATAATTTATTATTCAAACAGATATTTTCAAAGGAAAAGGAAAAATTACTAATTGTACTTATGAAAAATGTCTTGTATAATAGACATGAAATAATGGTCCCAGGAAGAGTGGACATGGGTTAGAAAGCCTTTAGTTCCATTGCATCTTGCGGCCATTTTCACTCACAGCTTAGAAACAATCATTTTTTCTGAAGCTTCGAGGAGTTAGTTTTATATGGCCTCCAGAACTCTGATAAAAGAGGTAGGATAGATCTAGTCATTATGCTCATTTTAAAGATTAAAGAACAAGCCTCCTTCAAAGGAAAAGGCTTATAGAATACTTATAAATTATGCAAATAGCTCAATTTCATTACTATTTTTCATTAATGGTGCATTTTTTTGCAATACAGAGTGATTATATTCATTGTGGGCAGTTGGTAAATACATATAACTCCTCTTTATTCCTTTTTAACGTCACTATTTCTCCTTTTCCTCACCCCTCTTTCATGTCTTGGTCTTGTTATCATCCTCAAAATATATATCTGCATGTTTTCTATCATCTGTCTTTCATCACATTCTTTAATTACTTATATATTGTGGCTCTCATAGAAACTGCATCATATGTGAGTTTGTGTGTCTAGTATATTTTACTTGAACTTATAGTTTACATTTCCAACAAATCACTATATTTTTCCTTCTTTACAGCAGAGTAGCACATCATTGAATATAAATATACAAATGTCTTTTAACTATTGATATGCTGATGGGTATATACATTGCTCTCAAGATTTAGCTATTAAAATTGTTATTATAGATATTGATAGCCACATAAAACTGACCTAAATTCTCAGCGGGGACAGTGAGACTCTATGTCCTTTCAGGTTTGGAGGTAAAACTTCTTGGGCTGGAGGGCAGTCTATGTTAGGCCACATTTGCTTCACCACTATCTCTGATGTTTATGTCTTACCCAGTTATTGGGCACGAGTAACTAGGAGGTGCTCCCAACCCTAAAATATAGTTGCATTATGGTTTCTGATTAAACACTAAATTGTTGTGAGTGTTACTCTAGATTTCTTCTCCAACTCTAGCCTTCCATGTGCACGCAGACACTCTCAGAAGGAAAGCTAACCCTATGTTTGCAGTTTACTTTGCAGTGGGCTTTTCTTGGAGCAAGCACTGCTGTCCAGAGCTGAAAACCCTCTCAGAGTTTGCCTGTGTCAGTGCAGCCTTGATTAGCTTTCCTGATTGCTTTCACTCTTTTCTCTGGCTTGTGCTCCATTTCTTCAGATTCCCTCTAGTTTCTAGTTTTCCTATTACTGCCTTCTGATTACCAGAGATCTACATCTTTTACCTTTCAACCAAGTTGTTTTCCAAGTATCTGAATGTCCAAGTCCTGGACAAGCTGCATTTTTTGTTGGTTTTTTACTCCTTATGCTTAATTGTTCCTCAGGGTTTTAGTATCTTGTTGATTTACCTTTATGTCATATTTCAAGTTTCCTACATTGTGATTTTATTGTTTTAGATTCTGTATATACCTGTCACTGTACAAGAAATCTCTGTAGATTTTTTTTAAAGGAATTATCTAGAGGCACTTGGCATATCCCTTTTCCAAATGAAAATTTAAAAGATGCCTACAGAGTTAATAACAGATGAACGTAACTCTGCTCCTCTGAAGTTTCCTTTGTAGTGACAAAAAAAGAGGAAAACATAAGTTCTACATATATACATGAAAAGGTACGTTTCCATTACAAATATTTAATACTTCCAAATAGCCATATTTTGCGAAGTACTAGCAATATGTATAGGTGAATGATTTTGAAACTTAATTATGAACTTCATAAGAGTAACCATTCTACATAGAAATAAAGATTCTTTTTTGAGAAATAAAAGACATTTTGTGTAAGGCATAGTAACTTAAGGAAGTTTTAGTGACTCAAAACAACCAGTAGAATGGAAATTCAAAGAGAATAATCTCATTATTGCAAAAAAAAATTAGAAGTAGAGAGTTATCCTTGCATAAATAGTAACAAAAAGGAAAGAAAAGAGTTAATCTAGGGGTGAAATTAAAAAACAATGAAACAATCATCACAATGAGTCAGAGTCCCTTGGCACTAGATTGAGGCTGGAGTTTGCCAAAGAAGAAGATGAAGAGCTGGAGATAATAAACACTGGAGTTCTAGTTTCATAAAAGGGACTGCACATGCCTTTAGATTACTAGATAAGCACCATAGGATTTACATTTCCATATTCTGTTTATCGAACACTTAAATACCTACCGTTGTTGCTAGATTAATCTGAGAGATGTTCTTTACTTTCACAGGCTTAAACAAATCCCTTGATACCAATTCAATCAGTCTGTGACTTCAAGACCATGTGATGATCCACTGTCCACATTAGTAAAAATGAGCTAAAAGTTTAATAGAAATCATTCTCTATGTTCTCGAATTTTTATGAGTTGAAATATGTATGACTTTATTATTTTACATATTTTCTTAGGATTGATGCAGTGAATACTTCTCATAAAGATAAATAAAAATCAAAAGTTGCAGATTGTAAATTCAGCTTATGATCTTTTAAGCATTAAAAATAAGAGGCCTAGGGGATTGGTGTTTTCCTCCCAAATTTTAATTCACAGGCAAAAGGGAAAAAAAAGCTAAAAAATATTAAAAGCAAGAGTCCATCCCTTGAAATGTTACTATGGAGTTTTAATAGCAAGAATGGGCATGAATATTCTGTTTGTCCCATGATGATACTGATTGTAAATTTTCGGTTCTGTTGTAAATAAAAATAAAGTTTAAGTGTTTAGCATTTATAATGTAAGAGTTACAGTTGGAATTTTTCCTGTTTTTAATGTTTCAGCAAATGTTCTCTCTATTATCACTAGATGCAAGTGCCTTTACGAGCCACAGTAGACACTCTTTATAGGCAGTTCCTACCACTTCTTTGCACAATGCCCACACAGGCAAAATGCAAAGGAAATGTGTACAGTTAATAGATGAATGTGTGGATGGATAGGTAGGTGGGTCAGTGGATGGATGTGGTAGATGGCAGGATGAACAGATGCAGTAAGTGAGTAGATAAGTACAAAATTGTTGCTGTCAGAGAAAGACATGTTGTCATTATTATTACAATGGCAACAGTGTCCAAAAAGATGGCAATTCTCTATTTTCCATATTCCCCCAGATATTCTCTAAATTAACCCAGTAAAATAAATATTTTTTTTCTCTTCTCAGTAGTGGGTCTCAGACACATCACATAAGTCCGAAGAGGGGGACCGAATAATGTTCATATGGGTAAATATCAAGAGTTATTTTCAGCATGTTTTAGAGAAATATTTGTCATACTCATTCTCTAGAAAACTTCTTATTCTTGTATTTTATACAGGAATTCAAATGTAGGGTAATTTATTTATCTCTCTCTAAATAGCTCGTTTTCTGGCACTTGAGTAGGTGTAACAACAAAATTCAAGACATAAAACTCATGAACATCATACAAAACAACCAAGTTTGTTGAAAAGTGGTGAATCAATGGGAAGTGGAAATTTCAGTGAAGCACCAAATCATTAAAACCAGGAGCCAACAGTTTTCATTTAATTTGGAGTGTGTACCAGGCAAGTAACTTAAAAGTGACACATGTGCTTCCTAGAATTAAGTAGTTAAAATAATATTAAAAATCAAGGACAAATTTGGATGAAGGTGCCAACCACAACGTTTCTCTGAGCTGCAGGCTGGAATAACTTATCTGTCTCAATAACAGGACTGTCTGAGTTGCACTTCAGGGTGTCTCACGTCCTACTATAACATACTATCAAAACTGCAGGAATGGTGAATTCTATGCCATTACCATCTAGACAGACAAGCTGCTAAATTATTTGTAAGGGGAACCTGAGCCACTTACTTATATTCCTGATAAGGACAGAAGACAGGTGGGGAGTGTCTGGAAGACAGAGAGCAGAGTGGACTCCTGTCTGGGTTGCAAAAATGCCACTCTTCAGCATGTTTTGTTTGACTGACACACTGATAGTGACAGACACATCTGCAATATGAAGTGGTTACAATATGATAAACAGTTGGTGAGGGGGCACTGCATCTTAATTTTATACAAGCAAGTAAACAGCACACAAAATTCCATGCAAATGAGCACCTC